>PVHX01000018.1:485684-596331 GCA_004024805.1 Geosciurus inauris
CCTCCTCCTCCTCCTCCTCTTCTTCTTCTTCTTCTTCTTCTTCTTCTTCTTCTTCTTCTTCTTCTTCTTCTTCTTCTTCTTCTCTCTCTCTTATTTCATATTTATTGATTAGAAGGATTTGGAGACAAAACTTCGGGTTTCCTCATGATTGTCCAATCAGCTACTGAACTGCCTTAGACCAATTTTTGTCAGTCTTTTTCTACCTTAATGCTTTACAGTATTTGAAAACAAAAATTTGACATAATTAAAGCCTTCTAAGTAACTTGCCTTTAGTTAAGAGAAACAATTGAATTTCCTTAAGCACTTTCTCTTCAAAATCAATTTGGGAAGACATGTCAGTTCAGTGACTTAATGCAAATTTCTGAGAATCCTCCAAGTCTTCTTTAGGTTATTAGAAATATATTGGCTATCACCACATTGTTGTGAATCCTTATCCCTCTGCTGCCCCTTTCTTTCTTTCTCTATCTCCCCCCAGGTGTGTGTGTGTGGGTGTGTGTGTGTGTGTGTTGATCTACTCATGGGGATTGTTATTTTCTTTCACTGTATTTCTGATTTAATCCCACAGATTGCAATTTCTATCATGCAAATAAGGTACTACCTTAAGTAATAAAATTAAAATGCAACATATGGACAACCAGGTGTATCTTTTTTATATCGGGGTTTGAGGCTTTAGGAAAATATTTCACAAAGCCAACCCCTTTGGAGAGTACTTTACCCTCGAAACACAGGAATTAGTAGGGTGTTCTTGCTAATTCTCTGTCTGAAGAATGGCAAAGCATCCTCCCCACCTTCTGTTCCTAGAAATTGTCTAAAAACAAAAAGAAGAGCAAAAATTCAAAATAAAATATTTTCTTTTAAAAATAACCTAGGAGATAATTGGGTAGTCCATCAAAGGAGGAACTGGGCAAGGTTCCAGGATGTGAGAGGAGAACTTTTGAGAGGACCAAAGATAGGAGGTGGGTAATAATCAGCCAAAATCCAGTCTGGAAAACTGAACAGGGAAATTAAAAAGATTAGATAGAGAGAGAGAGAGAGAGAAAGTGGGAGAGAGAGAACTAGAATTCCCTCAATGCTTATTTTACTTTAACTGTATGTTAAAATAATACCTGCAAGTATATAAGATGTTAAAGACAATATATTAAAATTCACTTAAAGACAGCAACACACAGACGTGCCCAGTACCAGTAATTTTGTGACTGCTGATACCAACCTAAACTCTCTCACCCACTTGTAAACTCTCTGCCTCCACCAGGGAAGGTACAGAGTCCAGACAGGTGCGTACAGCTAGAGGAAGGTGCAGCACAGGTGGAGGAGCCCTTGGCCTCTTTGCTTCCACACTTCCAGTTTCAGAGCCAAGGAGGACACACGGAGAAAACCAGCATTTGTAGAATTAATTTGTTTCTGTGGAGGGGGGAATGTTTTGCATTTAAAATAAAATAACAATAGAAATACAAAATAAAAAAAATTATGCAGATTTTATCTTCACTTGGGTAGGAATCAGCAAAAGGAAACTAATGAACTCATAAACTTTGAGCTGTAAGAAAATGGTAGAGAATCAAAAATACTTGCCTGACCCCATCTCACAGGTGCAGGAGCACACACACACACAGACACATACACACACACACTCACACATACACACACACCCACACAGACCCATACACACACAGTCACATACACATATACACACACCCACACTTACACATATACACACTCATACACACACTCACTAGAAAGGGGAGAGACAGGGACAGTATAGATATACTTGATATAAGAACAACTCTCCTGTGAAAACTGAGAAAATTACGAAAACGAAACAATTAATTGTTCTGAAATTACATAACCACAGAAGTTGATGGCAGATAGAAATATCTGCCTAAAATTCTAGAAACGATGGAATAAGTGGTAATAAATTTCCTTCTGAAGACAGCAGGGTGAGGCAGGGCCCAGGGAGGGAGAGCAGCCCAGAGTCTGAGGAGGGCTGGCCTCGCTCACTTTTGGGACCTACCTGACTTTCACTCAGACCCTGATCATTGTGGAGCAGAGAGTGGCTGAGAGGCAGGGATTACGCCCACAGAAAGGGTTGAGCTCAAACAAACACTAGAGCCTTGGTGGTGGCCTGTGGGTTCCCAGCCCCATCCCACCACCACCAGTTCTCCTTTGTATCAGTTTTTGTTTGATGCACTATATTCTTATGTGCAGAAAATTCTTTTTCCTGCACTTTATATCTGCTTGCAGTTTGAGTCTGTTATCAACTGATGTCTTCAGCAAATTTGCTTCCCTTCTCTTGGCTCTGATACAATCACTGCTGGACCTTACTTGTTAACTCCACTGATGGCCTCACCTGTGGTCAGCCCTGGAGCACTCTCTCAGTCCTTGGACATAACAGCATACTCCTTGATGTGGCAGGGTACAGAAGACATCCTGAGCAAGGTGTCACCCCTACTTTCCCACACACAGCCAGGTAGGAATGCACACATTTTCTGGTCTGTTAAGAACATATTCCTGGAAGCTCTGTGAATTGTTTGCATGTAAGTGACAGTGGGAGAGAGAGCTAGGTAATCCTGTTCCCACGCCTGAGCCTGCACTGCAAGGCAAACATACAAGTGATAAGTGAGATAGGAAAGCTGAGGACAATGGGAGGGGAAGGACTCCGGCAAGGACTTTAGAATCCCACAGTACCTCTGAAGGTTAGGAAACACTCTAACCATTACACTACTTAGATTTTATTTATGTGTGAAAATACACTTATATATTACTGGTGGGACTGCAAATTGGTGCAACCACTATGGAAAGCAGTATGGAGATTCCTCAGAAAACTTGGGATCAACCACCATTTGACCCAGTTACCTGACTTCTGGGTTTATACCGAAAAGACTTAAAATCAGCATATTACAGTGACACAGCCACATCAATATTTATAGCAGCTCAATTCACAATGGGTAAACCACAGAAACAATCTAAGTGCCCTTCAACAGATGGATGGATAAATAAAATGTATATATACACAATGGAATATTACTCAGCCTTAAAGAGGAATAAAATTATGGCATTTGTTGGTAAATGGATGGAGCTGGAGACTATCATGCTAAGTGAAATAAGTCAATCCCAAAGAACCACAGGCCCATTTTTTCTCTGATATGCAGATGCTAATTCACAATGCAGGGGGGCTAGGGAAGAATAGACGTACTTTGGATTAAAGGGGAGTGTAGGGAGGAGAAAAGGTATGAGGATAGGAAGGATAGGCAAATGGATCAAATTATTACCCTATGTACATATATGATTACAAAACCCATGTAATTCTACATCACGTACGACCAGAAGAATGAGAAGTTATATTCTATTTAGGTATTATGTGTTTGAATGCATTCTACTGTTATGTATAACTAATTAGAACAACAACAACAACAACAACAAAAAACCAAGAAACTACATGAACACTGTAGCATACTCTGAGTAACATCTTTGTAAGCCTTAATTTGAAGAAACTGAAACTGTAACTGTCATCTTCCCCAGCCCTTCCGTGCACTTCTTCAGCTCCATTGGTTCTTGTCTTTCCAACTAGATTGGCATATGCCACAGGCTTCCTTGTTTCTGCAACTTGCAGACCAAGTACATGGAGCTTCTCAGTCTCTATAATCACACAAGCCAATTTCTCATAGTACCTCATGTATGTATGTATAGTCCCATATGTAAAATCTCTTGTTGGTTCTATATCTCTGGGAAGTGCTAATATATACAACTACACATAGAAGGGCTTATCAGATAACTTAATAAAAAGGAAGGTTAAAGACATGATAGCCAGGTTACTCATTGTTGCGGAAGGGACTTATAAATTCAAAAGGGTAAAAAGTAGAATGAAATCTGCAATGTTGCATGGAACTGGGAACAAACTGGACTCAGGTCTGTGCACAGGTATGTAAACGTGTGTGCAAAGACATAAGCACATGTGCATGTGTTCGCTTGCTCTGTCTACTGAGTGGGCTTTCAGCTTCAGTGAGCACACACAATCTTGGAACTTGTCTTCCAAATGCCATCCCCCAATGACAGGAAGCAGGGATCCACTTCCAGAGCTGATGCAGGAAAAGAACTAAACAAATGTGGAATACTGTGGTGCAGATAATTTCTCCTGGTGGGGTATCTCTTGGGAAGTTGTGGCCAAGTTGAGCACAAATATTCATTATTCTAATGATGTTTTTTATCCATTGAATGAAAATTAAAACACTATGTCTTTGATATTTAAATAAATATATCAAAGAATTAAATTCTGTAAGCATCATGGTGTTTACATAGTCTAATCTAATACAGAATTTGTATTAAATATCCAGGGGATGTCAGAGCTGACTTTTCAGTACAGAATCCCGGCCAACACTACCATGTGATCAAAATAAACGTCCTCAGCAACGGGTAAGTGAAAACCCCAAGGTCTCTAAGGCTGCAAGGAGGAGAAACACCATTAATTCCTGACAAGGGTGCTTGATTTGAGTTTTCACATGAGGCAACATCAAACAAACCTAGGCCAGACCCAGGGATACTGCCCCATAACCAACCTGTCAAGAGCTTGAAGGACAGGTAAGAAATCCAACTCTGGGGCTTCTCAGACTGAAAGATCGGGTGAAATGGAAACTAAGCTCAATGGCTCCAAACTGATCTCTTTTGTCAAAAAGATACTAGGACATTTATAAACTGTGAATAGGGTCTGAGGGCTTCATGGCTGCAGTGTCTGCCTGCTGAGGGCTTGATTTTGCTGGTTGTCCTTGGTCACTTAGGAGGCTATTGTATAAGAATTAATATTAAATATTTTCAGACTAATGGGCTTCAGAAGATAATTTAATCTTAGATGACTTAGAAGAATTTGAAGTTTTCCATCATACATTTCCAAGTTTTTTGCATATTTGAGATTATTTCAAAGTAAATATAATATTTTTTTTTAAAATATAAGAAGCTAGGTAACACAAGTTTATCTGAATTATTTTATGTTATCTAGATTCTTCTTGCTTCGGTCTTTTAAAAAAGCAATTTAAAAATATTTACTTTGGTAGGATGAGCTTTAACTTAGAAAAGGTAATCTTTGGGATAAAACATTCAGATACATAAAAATTAATTGTATAGCTCAAACCAGTGTCAAGACATTGTTAATGTTTTTTTAATTAATCAAATGGAATATCAATGACTAAGTTCACTGTTAATGAAAACTCATTCTTACATATTTGCAAGACAAAAAATACTAATTATTAAAAAAGGAAAAGCAGTTAGAGGAGGATTTTTTTTTTTTGTATCTTGATTACCTGCAACATATTTAAGCAAAAGGAAAGCAAAATTGATTCCAACACAATGTGGCTTTATGTTTTTCTGGAAGCCCAAGTCTCGTGTGCTTGGAGCTTCAACATGCACAATATGTTAGCATAATGCAGGATCAGTCCTTGTGGGAGGGTAACTTGTGGCATATGTATATTCAATTATAAAAAGAACTTATGTAAAATAAAGATTTATATAAGAGACCTTAGAAATGTGACACAAATATTCTGGATATTGTTAAAAATGAATATATGCATTAGATCCCTTTTGATATTTATATCCAAAGAACCAAAGTAGGTTTAGTCAGCATGCGTTGTGTTTGAGATTCTAAGTTTAAAGTGGGTGTGCTGAAAGAAGATGGAGATTCTGAAGAAGTCAGGTTGGTGTGGCCTCTCGTGTTGTGTGTGAGGGAGAAGACAGCACGGAAATTTAGCACATGGGCACCTGCATGTGCTAAATGCAGTACACAAGCCTGAGAAGCTCTAGGATGTAATTAATAACTTCCAGCCAATACGTGGCAGCTACAGCAAAGTATGGATCATGTGCTTTGTCTTCTTCCTAGGTCAATGTCAAAGGCTGAGCTTACATGTAGTATGCATGTTATACACACAGGTATTTTCTCATGCTCTGCTAGCTGCAAATACTAATAAAATGATGAGGTAAGAAATACTGGTCTCAGTGCCCCCCACCTTGGAGAAATCTCTCTCTACTGATCAGCTTCATGAGCTAAACACATGCCATATCTTCTGTTTCTAGTTTAGTTTCTGCTTCAAATTCTGTTTACTTTCTCTTGCACTACAGTTACAGGGCGTAACTCTCTAAGGCATTTTAATGTGCAATTCACCTGAAATAAGCTATGCAAATAATACTATAAAGTGAATTTTGAGGTCCAATTAAAATGTAACAGGAAAAGACATTCCTTGTACTACACCAACTAGCTTGGCAAAAATAATACTTTGGCTTTTGCAGAAATCAGATGATGCCCTCTGTGTGGTCAAGGAGAAGCAGTGAGACAAAATCTTGGTTTTCTGTGCTTTGAGTGAAGCCGTGTTGGCATTCTCACCACTCTCAGGAGAACAGCAAGGATCATAAGGAGAGTGGAAGATGCACTCACATGGCTTTTAAAGCAGTGCAAGAATTTGGATTTACTCCTACAGGAGGGGGACACCTGATGCTTACCCACCAGTTCCCCACTGCGTCGTTTACTGTCATACCTGGGCACTGCTTTCACTTGGTCAATATTCTGAATAAAGACTTGTTCAGCAGAGAGTGGCAGGCCAGGGGAAATCCTGCTGTCAGCTGCCCCTGGGACATCTTTCCATCTTACACTTCACTTCCATTCTCAGATGACATCCGCGTGACACTGAATTTTTTCCATGCCTTCTAAAATTGGCAGGGGAAGTGAAAATGTGTATCATCAAGATGACATGCTGGGTGGATGGGGCCACTTGGGCGGGACACAGGGCACAGGGAGGACGAGGCCACCTGAGAGAAGGACAGATCCGTGTCAATACCAGCCCGTGCCGCTCTGCAGGGCTTCCACGTAAGCTATTTACATGGCGCTGGACAATTTCAAAGGACAATGTCATAGAGATCTTATTTAATAGAATGGAGCTGCATGAGATATTATCCCTATTTTAAAATTTAAATCAAAAATAAAATAAATAAATGCATCAACAAAAAATCAAAATAAACGGACTGGTCTGAGGTCCACCCTTTAGGACTCAGCTCACCTACATTTTTCTCCTAAATTCTTTCCTGTGAGACAGAGTAGTGTGCGTGTGATTCCTGCCATCGATACTTGGTTTAGTTTTCCCTCCTTGACATGCACATGTGAACACACACTGATCGCTGGCCTCCTGGGTCAGGTCCAAATTTGGTGTTTTTCCTGGGTGAAAATATCCACCAAGGTCTGTAGTTCTTACCTGTTTTAGGAAAATCAGTCTGTGCCTCAATGCACCTTTCTCCAGCTCCGATAGACAGCAGATGTCTCAGGATTATAAGTCACTGTGTGCTGCTGCCATGGCTGTAAATTTGAAAAAGTGACTTAAGTTGCCCATTTTTTCTCAGCTCGTTGGTTGCATCAGTAGAAATGTCTACAGGCCAGAATCAACGATGTGAGAATGCACAACACCTCTAATCTCTTTTGTTGCTACCACTTTATCATTTCAGGCTTCAAAAAGGAATCAGTTTATTTCTCATTTCTTTTCTTCTTTAATAAAATCTTGACAGCACAAACAATGTATTATAAAACTTTGGAAATAGATTAAAAGTATCTATTTTTATTGAGTCCTTCCTAAGCATCATCTACAGGCAAAATATCATTACTAACTCTCCCTCAGTTTTACATCAAAAACTTGAGAACTTCTTTGTACACTTTTTCAAAAATATTTGGATGATTTTTCAGTTAGGATATTTGATAATCTACACTTTAAGGATGAGGAATCTTTATAATAACAAATATTTCAAATGTACATGATGTGGGGTAAAGTTATCTTAATTGTTATCAGTGCAGGTAATAATATAATTATAATATAATTTCTTAGCAGAAACTTGTGGAATTGTGCATTCGAAGTTTCATCAGGGAAGAGATGTGGAGGAGAACCTTGATTTGAGTGTTAGAAGGTCTGTGTATTTTGAGAAATTGGATTTTTTTTTTCAAATTATGAATGATGGAATACAAACTGCATTTTTATTTGTTGAAAATACATGTGTTTATGAAATTTAAGTTTTATTTTGTTATTTTCTTATTACATAAGTATAACATATAAGGATGTAAATAATTTATGAGGTAGATTCTCAAGACAACAGTTTGCATTATTGAAAAATTCAAAATACATCTACACAAGTAATAACACACATGCTATAAATCATGTCTCACAAATATAAAGTACAGACATATACATTCATTTGATATTAAAAAGGAAATTTCCAGGGATTGTTTTCTGCTAAAATTACTGTAACTTTTTAAATAAGATATGAATCTTACCAATGTTTTCCTACACTCATTGCTGTTTTTTAATTGATTCTTGATTTTTTAGAAATAATGTATGATTGTGAATTAAGTAGTTGTTAGTGCTTCTTAGATGCATAAGTCTCATTTGGCTTCAAAAGGTGATAAAATCTGAAGGACTTAGGCAGACTGTGATTTTAGTATTGATTTCCAAATGTTTCCTTGATACAATTAAAGAGAAAATTTGCTGGGGTCATGTGGAGTCTCCATTACAGTCATTTATTCCCTTAATACTTGTGAGCACTTGTTCATGGGGAGAGAGCAAGAGATGGAGTGAAATCTTTTGAAAACAAATCTATATATTTCAGTGTTGCATATTTCTGCATATTTCAATTTTTAGTGTACACTGTGGAGTAAAACTCCAACATCAAAATAGTCTCAAATACATTTACAGATTGCTGCTCTAATGTCTTTTAATCCAGAGCAGGATTTTCCATGAAATTGAAGGAACTTAAACTTCAGGTCCTCCTCACTTGCATGGGTCTTTCTGAGGCCCAGGGTTGAATAATGTGTTTGTGTTGTTACATATTAGTAAAATCAGTAAAAGTAAAATACTTTAGGAGGACACTATTTTCTTTCCATTCAAATAGCCCCTCTATCACCTTATCCCTTGAATGACAGATGTAGCCAGGAGTGGCCACAGCCCTTCCTGAATGCTGCTTCTGGCAGGTTGAGTGAGGACATTTGGAGGGGTATAATGATACCTATAGTGATCCTCAGTCACTGCTGAGGATGACAATACACTCATTGCCAGAAATAGGTTTGAGGTGATGGATACACCAATTAGCTTAACTTGACCATTGTACAATGCAAACATGTATTGAAGCATATTAGAATTTATCAGAATTTATGTATTTCCAGAGTATAACTTACAACCATGCTACCAGAAAAAATAATAAAAGAAAAGAAAAGAAAAGGAAGAAAGAAAAGAAAAATGAATGTATTTGTAGCAGCTCAGCTACAGAAGAATCTGGTCAAAATTTTCTCAAATATAATAAAAAGCTTATAATTACAAAACTGAAAGTAATATTTTTCTGAATTAAAAACAAATAAAAACCAAACATTAATTAGTGGGCAAAATTTACTGAATTATCTTTTTATTATCTCTACACAAAATATCACAGACTTTTTTGTTATATGAAATGTGATCAAAGTTTATGTCTCTAAAAATTATAGAAGCATTATAGGATTTATCAAGCAGTTAATTAATAAAATGTGACCTTTTTGATGTTATCACTTGTGATGGTTTTCAACATTTATTATCTGCTGTTTTTCTTGTTTTCAGTGTGTTTGTGTTTTTTTTCATGGGTTTGTATCTTTCTGAAAAGATCCTGATGTACACACAGCAAAGTCCACATTGCCTGATCTTCATCTGCACAAGTGCCCCGTGTTATATTCCTCTCCTTCTTTTTGGAGTGGATGCAGTTGTTTCTGTGAAGGGCTTTATTTTCCATTTTACAAATACTATTAGGAAATCACGATATCTCTGTAATACTTCTAATTTTAGAAATGTTATGACTTCATAATTATATTTGTAAAACATAATAAAAGTGATTTTCCCTAAAAATGAGAGAATAAAAATTCAACAAGCATTAATATTAAAATTAAGCAACAAAAAAGCCATATTTAATGCAAAGTTATACTGACATGCTGAATAAGCAACACAAATTCCTTCTATAGAAAAACAATGATATGAAGTCATTGAAGGAAACTACTGTAGGACAATCATGGCTTAAAAATCACAAATAGATGCCAAGAATTGTGTCCTACAAATGTTTGATACAGAGGAGCAATGCAATATAACTCCTTGTTAATTGTTATATGCTACGTGAAATTTAATTCATCAGAAAATTTGTAGTACATTTAAAGTATACTTTTATACTTATTTTTAATTGAATGTTTTTAAATGGTACATAAAACCCTACAAATTATAAAATTGTAAAGTACATCTTATTTAAGTAAAAGTCATGTATGAGAAGGTACTAAAATTATTAAAGCAAAGCATAGTCATTTATATATAATGGCATAAAACGTTTTTTAAAAAGCTTGCATTGACTGAAATAACTAAACCTTTATACATTTTGATGTTTTATTATAAAATAAGTGATACTCACTGCTTGAATATATATTCATTGAATAATCCTGATTATCCAATTAAAAATAATGAACTTTCAAATTTTCTCTTCATAATGTGTTTCTTTAAAATGATGAAAATTTTCAATTATTGTCATTTCAAATATTCCTGAACACACGCTCTTAGAGAACATGTCTCACTCTCTTTACTCATTTTATTAGACTGAACTATGGGTGATTTGGATGTATAGTCTGTGAAGGAAGAAACCATGTTAAAATGAGATAAAAATAATTAAAAGTGTTAAGGAAAGACTATGAAAGCTCAGGAACAATTTCAGTTAAAAAAAAATTTTTTATCTAGATCTTTATTCCGGATCTAAGAACTCAGAACTTAACCCAACCAGGAAAGTGGCAGTGGAGCAACAGATCTTTGAAAGGAATCTAACAAATTTCCATATAATTTATACCACATTAAAGACAAAGTGAGTGGTCAGTTCTCTGCATTTCGGAAGAAGTGCTGTTAGATTTGCACATGAACATTTAAAATGAAACTTGAGAGTTCTCTTCCGTTGGCATCTTCTGAACTGTCAGTTTGGCTAACCTTTGTCTGCCTGTCACTGAGTTCCTGTGATTAAATGTGAAGATTATAATCATTAGCCATGCCAGGGGTTCACTGTGGGTGGAATTTGATGTGTGCATGACATTCTGTTTATACGATAAAGTCAAAATCAGACTTCATCTTTTCTAGCTCAGCACCCAGAGGTCTGTAGGTTAGCTACTGGCTTGCATTTCCTGACCATGGGGTAAATAATGACTTCACATTGACTGGGGAATGTCCCTTGAACCCTGTAACCCTTGCTTCCCTTTAACTGGGTTATACAGGTATCTCACATCACAGAAGCAACTCATTTCATAATTTTCATCCATTTTAATGTATTTTCTAAATAATTTTAGCCATGAAACAATTTTGGGGAACAGGGTTTTATAATTTCATTTTTCATGTTAAGCTGTTGTTATGAATGGGAGTAGCAACAGGAATGTTGGCTAGGGTACTGCTAAAATTATCCAGTGAGAAATGAGAGCAGAGAATACGTAGTTTTAGTGGCTAAGTAATAAAGTGATTTTTGTGCAAGGAAATGATAAATCTTTTGCAAGTGGTGAAAACCCACAGAATCATGGACCTCCTAAGCTCATAGGACTCGAGAAACATGGTCACCAAATTCCATCATGTTTCAAAGAGAAAAAGCAGAGTCCCTCGATAAGCTACATTTAATGTAAAATTATCTTACAAGACCATTTCAGGCTTTAGTAATAAGTACAATGATAAAGATAGCCACAACCAAAAGCAAATTATTTAGGAATAGCTTCCCTTTGAATTACTAATCAATAAAAAGAAATATCTTTTACTATCAAGCCACAATTGTCAGTTCCAAATAACACCCAGACTTGCTCCTGAAGAATGACTTTCACGTAAAACGTCATCAAATGTTTGGGTCACGTGGCTCCAAAGAGTTGTGGGCTTAGGGGTCTTAGGGAAGAAAGGAGACCCTTCACAGCACATAGGCTGATCTTTACTCAGGTTCAGATTTTTTCAAAATAGGCAGGACGACAACTGCAGTTAGAAAACCAAGGGGCTGCTGTGAAATGCAATATGATTATTGTGTGTTCAGATCATCATCAAGACAAAACGACTTGAAGAAATAATGACAATACTTAAGACTGTAAATTACAGCTGTCAAGCCCTAATGAAAACCAGCGGATCTTTTGCAAGATGAGACAATCCCAAAGTGCATTCAGCGGGATCCTCTGTCAATGCTGCAGGAGGCTGGACCACTGCTGGATCTTCTCGGCCTTGCTTTCCCGGCGTAGCCTCGCTCAGTGGTTCCCCAGTCAGCTCTGCAGCAGGCCTGCTTTGTTCCCTCCAAGCCCTGTGGGAAAGGGGACCTGGAGACAGGATGGCAACATGCCTGGACTCTGCTGTCGCTCCTTCTCCATGCTGGTCTCCGGGGACCATGAGTGTGGGAGTCAGGGTCAAAGACGTCATCATGCAAAATTCCTGTAACTGAGACAGCTGCTCTCAAATGAAATGAAACTTACCCTAGGACATCATCTCACGGGTGCAATTATCCCAGCACATCCTTGGAGAAAGGTAGCATGCCCTCCTCATGCTGCCACCTGAGTATTATTGTTATACCACCAAAGAACACAGGTACCTCAGGGACATACATGCCTTGGCAGGTTCAAGTGGGAGAGCTTCAAGGGTCACTCCTCAGCCTAGCAATGTAAATGGCAACAGGAGTACTACACTGTGATGAAGATGGTAACAACAGCAATAAACAAAAAAACAGGCCTCTCACACTCAGTGCTTTCCATAAGCCAGGCACAATTCAAAGTGCTTTACACATATTAACAGATTTAATTACCAAACAACTTCATAAGTTTTCATTTTTATCCTTGTTTACATAGATGATGGAACTACAACACAGAGAAGTTAATTAACTGCCTGCAACACACAGCTAAAAGAACAATCAGAATACCAAGGCACGAAGTCCATCTCTGGAGCCAGCTCTCACAGCCACTCCAGCATGCTGTCTCCCAGAGCCCTGGAAATATCACCAAGCATTATAACCAAAGCCTGTTGTACGGCCCATGTGTTTTCATTCTGTTTTTGTTATATTTTGTGATCAAGAACAAACTTCCTTTACCTGAAAATTCAGCATTTTCAAATACTATTGTGAAATTTCCATTTTAAAATCTCTTAGAAAGCAAACAACCTGATCATCTTCATGGGTTGTCATACCCTGGGAGTCCAGACAGAGAAGGGAAGGAGAAGACAAACAGAACAGAACAGAATGAAATAAGAAGGGCATTTAGATTGGAGTCTACAAGGAAGACCCGTGTGTGATGTGTTGCTATATCTGTACAAGAGTTACCTGGAAAGGTAGTCTCAAAATCAGTGTTGCCTGATTCAAACAGGGCAGAATGGATTTTGTCTCTGCTTTTTTTTTTTTTTTTTTTTTTTTAATTTTAATGGCCATCTGGCCCTACAAAGAGCCCATATGTTAACATGAAAACCCTAATGGAGACAGAGAGTCCAGAAGTTGGAGATGTGGATTGGGAAAACAGAGCTGAACAAAGATTGAGACGTTAAGACCAGTAACTCTTTCTAAGTTGAAAACACTTGTAAATCCAAAAATAAAGACTCGATATTAAATTACACTGGTGGGATTTCTACCCAATGATGGTCAAATTAGCCCACGGACTTGAAGATGATTGCCAATGGCTTTTAATTAGTGCAGGACAGCAACCTGAGTGCTTCCCTTGCCCTTGCGAGCTGACACCCATTCTGATTCCTGTTAAGTAAACATTTAGCATCACTTTAATCAAGGCTGGTATTCAGGTAATACCTCTCCTGTGCACATGCCTCCTTTCTCACAGGTTGGAGCACAAGCCATACACGTTTTTAACTATTTTATGAATCATTCTTCCTGAGTCTTAGTTCATGTCTCATCTTCTTATTTCTGCTTCTTATTTCATCTACTTATTTCAAGCTTCTAATTTACCAGAACCTTGACCTCCAAGCCTGGTTGGAGTTCCCATTCATTCTCTGAGGTTGGCTTCCACTTTTTGTTACCAATTTCTTAATGTCCCTATTTTCCATCGCTGAGACCTGAATATTAAATCAAGGTCTTATTAATTTTTCCCACTTTTCACATACATATACTTCACATGGAAAACGTTGCACAACCTTCATGTGTAAAGCACGCTTACCAATGACCTCAATTATGAGTAGACACCTGTCATCCTGAAAACACCTATGCAGTTTTGGAGTTTTCAATCCAGTATTCTCTGTGTTTCCACACGTTTACTCAGTTTCTTTGGCTCCTTCTTTTCTCCCACTTTCTCACCACAGATTTCCTTCCTCATTTCTGAAAGCGAGACCTTTCCTTTTCTCCTTTAACCAGGATCTCACTTTCCAGTTGAGCATCTTATTAAAGTTTTTTTTCCCCTTCTAAATAATCCCTTCTTTTTTTCCCAAGGAATATTGATATGTTTTTAAGCTGTTGTATTTTTTTTTCATTCCATTTCTTAAACACATTGAAGATTAATCTCAGGTGATGTACTTGATGTCTGAATACACTGAGGTGCCATATGGCTTTTTTATCTCAGCGCTCATCACCTTTCCTTCTCAATGGGTTCCCTTGTACCCATCTGACCCCAAGACACTTGCAGTCAAGGGACCTTTCTGTGTCACTGTGTCACTCTCCTCAAGGGCTTTCCTTATCTGGGACAGGCTCAACCTCCTGTAAGTCAGGTGGTCTTCATACACAGACTTCTTTCTTAGAAAATCCACTTCACCCTCCAGCCACCTGGTCCTGTTCTGCAGCCTCTCTTGCCAGAGCTCTTGGTGCCTCTGTTCCTCTCAGCCTTTTGATTCTTGGGGCATCATTGCGTGAAACTGTCTCTTGCTCAATCAACATTTTCACAGAGTAATCATGATGGGATCCGACTAGAGCCTCATATCTCCTTTCAAGTCTCTATGAAACTTCACGCCAGGTTGAATTAAGCCTCTTTGTGTTCATTGAATTCCACAAGCATCTAAAAGCCCAGCTAAAAATATTCATTTTTCATATTTGCAGGTTTGCTTTCTGAACACAATCAGAGGAATTTTTAGTCTAAATATCAAGGTTAAGATCCATCAGCTATAGGCAGGCATTCAGTAAACCTTAAATTAATAAAGGAAAATTTTAAAGTTCAATATTGTTAATGAATAAGCATTTGAAAATCAACGACCCTAATAAATAATTAAGATATCAATATATTCTTTTAGTATATAACATCATAATATCAGATATAAATCGCTTGCCTAGCATTATTCAATTTTTTAGTAAATTGCAACTTTCAAAACTTAAGCTTTTTATATTAAGATATTTAATTTCATGGACATGTAGCATAAGAAGTGGTCTTATTACCTGTAACAAAATTTTACACTATCATCTTTAGCATGCCTGATCAAATAATAGCATGATGATTGAAATCTGGATTATCCTGGAAAAATCCAGGATTTTTCTGGGACTAGAACTTCCTTTTATGCAGAAACCAATCTCATAGTCTGGGAAGTAGGAAACCCAATTCTGATTTCAACATACTGTGCTGTGTAAGTCAGTATGTAAAGTGTAAAAGAAGAGACCAGGAGCAGATCATTTATAAAGTTGTTCCCGGTTCACATCTTGGTAGGTTTTTTTCTTTCCTTCTTTGTTTTCCCTCATCTTAGATTGACCACAGTCTGGCCATGCCTGAAACACTTATTCCTCAGCCACTTCTCGAGATACGTAGTCTGGTCTCTATAAAAGATATCCAGAGGGGGCTCAGCACTTGTGGTATTAGTTCTTTCTTTACACTTGAACTCTGGCTGGCTGGAGAGAGAGTTTTGTTTTGGAGTGACACTTATCTTCCATTAGAGTTTCTGCTCAGCGCTTCTCAAACTTTGAGTCAGTTTGTTTGAATAATGGACTCAGTTTTCACTAGTTACCAGCAAAGGAACCTTGGATAACCTACATAAATGCTCTCAGCTTCAAGGAAATGTTCCTATAAAATGGACTATTAATAGTTCAAAGGGTTCATGGGAGGACAAGACAAGAATATAATTGAAAGTCCATGCCTTTCAAAAGAAAGTGCTCAATAATATAAATGTCCTTCTCTGCCTCTCCCTGTGCCCTGAGGTTTGGCCTTGCTCAGTCTCATCAAGTGCCAGTCATGCACCTCCCACCCTTCCCCCTTGATTCCTTGATCATTCATGAATTACTTTCATACCCATCGTTTCTCATGGTTGTACCTTTCTAAGACCATAAGAACCCACAGTGGTTAAACTTTGACAACCCTAACACTTTAAAACCGAAACTTAAACAATTCCCTCTAGAGTTATGGGTAGCATTTCTTCCATAAATGTGGTGAAGCTGATGGAAGTCAGTGGAAGCCATGAGGGTTAGTAGTGGGCTGCCTATTTTTAACAGAACAGGTGTTGGACAAAGGTCAACGTATTTGGCCCTTAGTAGTCTCTCTTCTAAGCAATGTAACTGATCTTGGAACAGTGAAGATGTTAACACTGTACTTAAATTTGCCAATACTATGATTTCCCACCATTTGACTCAGTTATCCCATTCCTCTATCTATACCCTAAAGGCTTAAAAACAGCATATTACAGTAACCCAGCCTCTTCAATGTTTACAGCAGCACAACTCACAATTACTAAACTGTGGAAGAAACCTAGATGCCCTTCAATACATGACTGGATAAAGAAATTGTGGTATACATAACCAATGGAATATTACTCAGCATTTAAAAAGAATAAAATTATGGCATTTTTCAGGTAAATGGATGGAGTTGGAGAATATCATGCTAAGTGAGGTAAGCCAATCCCCCCAAACCAAAGCCAAATGTTTTGTCTGATTAGTGGATACTGATCCATAATGGGGATGAGGGTGGGGAGCATGGGAGAGATGGAGGAACTTTAGATAGGGCAAAGGGCAGGGACTTAGAAGAGAGGGGGCAGGGGGTAGGAAAGATGGTGGAATGAGATGGACATCCTTACCCTAGGTACATGTATGAAGACACAAATGGTGCAACTCTATCTTGTGTACAACCAGAGAAATGAAAATTTGTGTTCCATATATGTGCTATGAATTGAAATGCATTCTGCTGTTTAAAGAAAAAGAAATAAAGAAAAAAAAACTGTGCTTTCATGTTTCTTTGGGATATGGAAAAGTGTTCTTCAGCACCCCTTGGATATTGTTTGAGGGCTCACATAAGGAATCACAGAAAGGCCTGGCTTTGTATTCAAATGACATGACAAAGCATTTACTGTTACAAACACAACCCCATCAGTTATGAGCAGATTGATATTACCTCTAAAGTATCTTAAAATTTAGCATTGTGTGTTGATTTGGTAAATATATACTCAATTTGGTAGTTTTCCTTCTTTTCTTGTATGTACAAAAAATGCTAATGTTTTTAAATACATAAGTACTCTTTCTGAATTCATTTTGGCAGAAAAGTTTAATTTGAATTAGCTAGTGTTTTATTATTTATACAACTGACAATAATGAGTTTAGTTTAGCTTATTATTTTTTAAAATTTTTAATAGCGGTTTGTCAATTAATGGAGGCATAAAACAGAATAGACACCATCATTACTGTGGCCCTTAGGTGTATAAACAGTCAGATGCATTTGATCTCTGAATTAAAAAGCAGGAAAGCATTACCTCAGATGTACTGCAGACCAAAATAATATGACAGAGATGATACATGATTGAAGGCTTTGGAAGTAATATCTTTTTTTAAAATTTCTATCATTGATGCTATATGAAATAAAGTATGTTATTTGTGGTATTTTTAATCCATTGTACATTTTCTGTGAGGATTTTTTTTTTAGCATTCACTTTCAAATCTATTTTATCTATTTTATTCCAATGAAAAGAGTAGGCCAGCCAAAACTGGGTGTTATGTGCATGCCTGTAATCCCAGTCACTCAACAGGCTGAGGCAGGAAGATAGCAAATTCAAGGACATCCTGGAAGGCTTAGAGAGAATGTATATCAAAATAAAAAGATAGTGTTGGGTGTACCTGAGTGGTACAGCACCTTGTATTCAATCTCCCAATACCACAAAAATGTAGGCCATTAATCCATAGTGGTGAACTATTGTTTTGTTCCAAGTATTATAGATTTCTCAACTTTATATTTCCTGAAATTTTATGATTCAGGGAAAAAGTTCTGTTAAGCATTACATTCTTTCAGACAGTATTAGTCTGGCATAAAATATGAAAGATTTTGTGCTAAATTCTACCCCTGGGAAAATGTGGTATAATTAAGCTTTAGATTTGAGAGTAGCTTTACTACTGTTTAACAATTTGATCCAGTGACTTAACCAAAAAGTAGATATAAGAGCTAAATATAATTGACTGCTTTTCTATGAACAATTGGTTTATAATGTTTTTGCATTGCATAAAACCATGTACATACATGCACACCCAGATACCATAATTTGTAAATCCTTTGTGTCCAGAAGATTATCTGTCAAACTGCAAGAGTCTTTTTTTGACAAGTTGTATTTCAAATCCCAGAATTTCAAACCAGCCAGTCTTCAATTATTAGACTAGCATGCTAAAAATTAAAAATCAAATCCAAAAGGATAAATGAGTGTGAAATATTTTCCATTTCCTAAAACTACCCAGGAGACTGAGGCAAGAGAAATTGGAAGTTTGTGGTCACTTCAGCAAATTAGACTTTGTCTCAAAGTAAAAATAAATAAAAACACTAATTAATTAATTAATTAATTAATTAAATGGGCTCAGGTTGGGTTCAATCTTTAGTATTTGGGTTCAATCTTTAGTATTGCAAAACAAAAACAAAAACCTAAAAACTTTCATTTCCTCATTACATGGTATGATATTCAATAAATAAATAAAAACAGTCCATTTTAATGTATATCTTGGATGTTTAAGACACTAACATGAGGTGGATCTTCAGAAGAGGTGTATGCTATCCAATATATGATTTCCTGACTTTCATGACTATAGGTTTATTTATTTCTTATTTATTCATTGAAGTGCTGGGAATTGGGTCCAGGTCCTCACATCTAGTAGGCAAGTGCTCTTACACTGAGCTACATCACCAGCTTGACCATGAAACATTTTTAAACTTAAAAAGCTTTAAATATCCAATTGCTCTGAAGAACCTGTTAGCATTTGGATTAAATAGACCCAGTAGTATCAGTCAGGATTCTCCATACAGAACAAATAGGGTATACAGGTAAGGATGCGTGAAAGGGGATTTGTTAGAGGGGTTGGTTCATGTGGATATGGAGCTGAGAGGTCCCACAACCTGATGCCTGGAAGCTGGAGAACCACTGAAGTCTGCCTCATGACTTGGTCCCAGTCAAAAGGCTTGAGCAACCCAAAGCATCAGGACCAAGGAAGCTGAGAGGTGGTGTCACTCTCAATCTGAGGACAGTAGCCAGAGAACTTAAGTGATTCTTGGCCAAGATCTGGAGTCCAAAGATCAGAGAAGCTGGAGTTCTGATGTCTAAGGGCCAGAGGAGAATGTTCTCCCAGCTCCAGAAGAGAGGAGACACCTTTGCTCCTTCTCATTATCCCATTCAGATCCTCAGTCAACTGTGTGATTCCCACCCACAATGGGTAATGGCAGATTTTTCTTACTCAGTCTACCATTTCAAGTGCTAGTCTCTTCTGAAAACACCCAGAAATCATGCCTTTCCATCTTTATGGGCATCCTTTCATCTGTTCAAGTGGACACCTACCATTAATCATCACACTAAGTTTGCATCTCGGTTCCAAGTTTTAGTTGCAAGAAAATTACTTAATGATGTTAAACACCAACAGTCTGCTGGTAGCAAACTTTATCCCCTTGTTTATGTATGAAATAAATGAAAAAGAAAAGGTGTAAACAGGTCATTTAATGTAGTTCATGTCACATAGTTACCAATTATTGCATTATTATTGTTATTAATTTAGCTTATGTTTTTGTTGTACATGAAACAACACTAGTTAAAAAATTATACCTAAGTCTTTTCAGAATTCATTAACTGCAAAGTTTTTCCTACTTTCTTTCTTTTCAAATAAAGGACTCTGCACTTTTGGCATTCATGTCCACCTGAACTAGCCCTAGCAAGTAATTGGTGAAGAAACACATTTGTTACGTGCTTTCCTTCTCTCTGTCTTGATCCAAGTTTATGATAGAAGTAGGGACAGTGTGGATAAATAATATCAGTCCTTAAGTAGTGATATTAATTATGTTGCATGACTAAATTGATTGTCCATCATTTACATTTATTGATAATTATTTGGAAAAACATATCTAAACTAAAATTCTAGTCTTCCTAAAATTACATAGTGTCAAATGTCCAATGAGAATTTCATACCAGACTATTTACTTTTTAATCAAGAAAAATCACCCCAAGATAAAAATGATAAACATTCTAGGTATATTCCCATGGTAATGTTTATACCCAGTGAACTCATAAGAGCATTCTAACTAAAACATTAGCAACTAACACTCCTTAATTTATGTGGACAGGTTTATAATTAATCACAGAAATTTAATAAATCTGCCTACTTTTATATTTATTTTCCTAACTTTGCATTACATGAAACCATCCAAGAACAAGTTTAGCATTTTAATTACTTCATACAATTTTTAGCAATGAAATACAACAAGATAAAATCACATTATAATGAATGTATTTTTTGACCATATAATCACAATGTGGTCCCTTTGTTTTATATCAAATCAAATAGATTTTTCCATTTGAATATTTATATGCATTTATGTTTAAATAACAATAATTTTATATCAAAAAATAATATTTATAAAGAACTTAACTAGATTAATACTTATGAAGGACTTCACTAGATTGCAATGAGTGTATAGAATAATACACATTCACTATGTTTAGTAGGGTGTGGATTCCTAAGCCATTATGTCACCTCTGAAGATTATTTCAATTAAAGACCACATATCACAAGTTCATCACACCTGGAGTTCTGCTCCAGAGTTCCTGTGGACTGGCAGGAGCTGCAGAGCGCTCAGATCTGCCCTCAGGAACTCCATGGGTGTCCAGCCAATGGGAGACCAGGGACTGCTACCTCTAGCCACTGGGGAGCCAAAACTCAGGGTAAGAGTCACTCCAGAGACCCCAGCATGAGGCAGTCCCACCCAAGGGCGACCTGGGCCCACCCCAGTTCCACTCCAGTGTTCCTGTGGACCACCAGGAGTGGCATAGGGCCCAAATCCACCCTCAGGAAACTCCACGGGTGTCCAACCAAGGGTTGACCAGAGACTGATAGCTACCAGCCACAGAGGAAGAGGAAGAGTCGCCTGCAGAGATCCCAGTGTGAAGAGGCTCCACCCACGTGCGCTCTCGGCCCACCTCAGTTCCACTCCAGAGTTCCTGTGGTCCGGCGATACAGAAGGCCCAAAACCACCCTCAGGTATTGCCAGGGGTGCCCAGTTGAAGGTAGACCAGAGCCTGCTAGCCTCCAGCACGAGGGGAACTCACACTTACTGTAAGGGTCACACACAGACTCTCCTGCTTGTGACCCTGCCTGAGTGAGACCTGGGCCCGCCTCCAGTTCTGCTCCAGAGTTCCTGTTCACCAGCAGGAGTGCAAGAGAGGGGCAAAACAGCCCTCAGGGACCACCTCAGGAGCCCAGCCAAAGCCACTCCCACTGCCCTCTAGAGGTACATCCACTACCTCCGCCACCAACTTTAGTGGCAGTAGTGCCCATCTGGGGACACTGGGGGAACAGAAGTAGCTCCAAGGTAAGACACAGGTAATCTGGAGTGTTAATACAAGATTATAGGATAGAAGCCACAATACATCAGATTGGTATTTCAAGAAAGGAAGATACACAATCAACATGAAAAAACAAGGGAAGAAAGTGCCCCAAATAAACCTGGATACCACTGTAATAGAATCCATTGACAGCACAGTAGATGAACTGTCAGAGAAAGTATTCAGAATGTACATAATTAAAATGATCAGTGAACTAAAGAATGACAGAAGTGAACAATTACAGGCAAAAATTGATCAACCCAACAAAGAAATAGGTGAGCAAATAAAGGCAACCATCGATTATTCTAACAAAGAGATAAGAGAGCAATTACAAGTAGCAAAAGTAGAAAGAGTTAGAGATGGTGAAAAAAAAAGAAATCAGAAATACATGAAATGAAGGAAACAATAAACCAAATAAAAACTCAAAAGAAAGCACTACCAGTAGACTAGATCACCTGGAAGACAGAACCTTGGATAATGAAGACAAGATATACAATCTTGAAAATAAACTTGACCATACAGTGAAGATGGTAAAAAATCATGAACAGAACATACAAGAAATATGGGACAGCATCAAAAGACCAAATCTAAGATTTATTGGGGTAGAAGAAGGGACAGAATTTCAAACCAAAGGAATGCACAATCTCTTCAATGAAATAATATCAGAAAATTTCCCAAATATGAAAAATGAAATGGAAAATCAAATACAAGAGCCTTAAAGGACACCAAACATACAAAATTTCAACAGATCTACACCAAGCCACATTACTATGAAAAGTCTCAACATACAGAATAAAGATAGAATTTTAAAGGCTGCAAGAGAGAAGAACAAGCTTAAATATAGAGGGAGACCAATTTGGATCTCTGCAGATTTTTCAATTCAGACCCTAAAAGCCAGGAGATCATGGAACAACATATACCAAGCTCTGAAAGAAAATGGATGCCAACCAAGAATCTTATATCCAGCAAAATTAAGCTTCAGGTTTGATGATGAAATAAAAACCTTCCATGATAAACAAAAGTTAAAAGAATTTACAGCAAGAAAGCCTGCATTACACAGCATACTTGGAAAAATATTCCATGAGGAGGAAATGATAACCAAAAATGAAAATTTACAAAGAGAAGAACTACACTAAAGAAAAGACCATTCAAAAGAAAAAATAACTCAAGGTAAAAACCAAAAACAAACCAAAATGACTGGAATTACAAATCATATCTCAATAATAACCCTGAATGTAATGGCCTAAATGCACCAATTAAAAGACATAGACTGACAAACTGGATTAAAAAAAAAAAAAAAGACCCAACAATATGCTGTCTTCAAGAGACTCATCTCACAGGAAAAGACATCCACAGACTGAAAGTGAAAGGGTTGGAAAAAACATATCACGCACATGGATCCCGAAAACAAACAGGAGTTTCCATCCTCATATCAAATAAAGTGGACTTCAAACCAAAGATGGTGAAAAGAGATAAAGAAGGTCATTTCATACTTCTTAAGGGAATCATACATCAACAAGACATAACAATCATACATATCTATGCCCCAAATAATGGGGCTTCTACGTATATCAAACAAATCCTTCTCAAATACAAGAATCAAATAGACCACAACACAATATTACTTGGAGACTTTAACACAGCTTTCTCATCATTGGATAGATCTTCCAAACAAAAGCTTAATAAAGAAACCATAGATCTCAATAAAACTATCAATAATTTAGACTTTACTGACATATATAGAGTGTTCCATCGATCAATGAGCGAATACAGTTTTTTCTCAGCTGCACATGGATCCTTTTCCAAAATAGATCATATGTTTTGTCACAAAGCCAGTTTTAGCAAATACAAAAAATAGAGATTCTACCCTGCATCCTATCTGACCACAATGGAATAAAATTATAAATCAATGACAGATTATAAAACAGAAAGTACTCCATCACCTGGAAACTAAATAATATGCTATTGAACGATGCATGGATAACAGAAGACATCAAGGAAGACACAAAAAAAATTCTTAGAGGCAAATGAAAACTCTGATACAACATATCAAAATCTCTGGGATGCGATGAAGGCAGTGCTAAGAGGAAAGTTCATAGCACTTATCTCATTCATTAGAAGAAATAAAAGTCAACAAATAAATGACTTGACTCTTCATCTCAAAGCCTTAGAAAAGGAAGAACAAATTAACACCAAAAGAAGTAGAAGACAGGAAATAATCAAAATTAGGGCTGAAATCAATGAAATTGAAACAAAAGAAACAATTCAAAAAATTGACAAAACAAAAAGGTGGTTCTTTGAAAAAATAAAATTGACAAACCCTTAGCCACCCTAATTAAAAGGAGGAGGGAGAAAATCCAAATTACTAAAATTCGTGATGAAAAATGAGCTATCACGACAGACACTACTGAAATACTGAGGATAATTAGAAACTATTTTGAAAATTTATACTCCAGCAAAATAGAAAACCCTGAAGACACTGAGAAATTTCTAGAGGCATATGACCTACCCAAACTGAACCCAGAGGACATACACAACTGAAACAGATCAATTTCAAGCAAGGAAAGAGAAGATGCCATCAAGAGCCTTCCAACCAAGAAAAGCCCATGACCAGATGAATTCTCAGCCAAGTTCTACAAGACCTTCAAAGAAGAATTAATACCAATACTCCTCATAGTATTTCATAAAATAGAAAAGGAGGGAACTCTTCCAAACTCATTCTATGAGGCAAGTATCACTCTGATTCCAAACCCAGACAGAGACACATCAAAGAAAGAAAAATTCAGACCAATATCCCTGATGAACATAGATGCAAAAATTCTCAATAAAATTCTGGCAAAGTGCATACAAAAACATATCAAAAAAATAGTGCACCATGATCAAGTGGGGTTCATTCCAGGGATGCAAGTTTGGTTCAACATATGGAAATCAATTAACATAATACATCACATCAATAGACTTAAAGATAAGAATAATATGATTTTATCAATCGAAGCAGAGAAAGCATTTGACAAATACAACACCCTTTTATACTCAAAACAGTAGAAAAACTTGGGATAGTAGGAACATACCTCAACTTTGTAAAAGCTATCTATGCTAAACCCAATGCCAATATCATCCTAAATGGAGAAAAATTGGACTCATTTCCTCTGAAAACAGGAACTAGACAGGGATGCCCTCTCCCATCACTGCTATTCAACATAGTCCTTGAAACACTAGCCAGAGCAATTTGACAGACGAAAGAAATTAAAGGGATACGAATTGGAAAAGAAGAACTCAAACTATCATTATTTGCAGACGACAAGATTCTATACTTAGAGGATCCAAAAAAATCTACCAGAAAACTTTTATAATTAATAAATGATTTCAGCAAAGTAGCCGGATATAAAATCAACACCCACAAATCAATTGCATTTCTATACGTCAGTGATAAAACCTCTGAAAGAGAAAGTAGGAAAACTATCCCATTCACAATAGCCTCAAAAAAAATAAAATACTTGGGAATCAATTTAACAAAAGAGATGAATGATCTCTACAATGCAAACTACAAGACACTGAAGAAAGAAATTGAAGAAGACCTTAGAAGATGGAATAATCTCCCATGCTCCTGGATAGGCAGAATCAATATTGTCAAAATGGCCATACTTCCCAAAGTGCTATATAGATTCAATGCAATCCCAATTAAAATCCCAACATCACTCCTTATAGAAATAGAAAAAGAAATCATGAAATTCATTTTAAAGAATAAGAGACCCAGAATAGCCAAAGCAATCCTTAGCAAGAAGAGTGAAGCAGGAGGCATCACAATACCAGACCTCAGATTATACTACAAAGCTATTGTAACAAAAACAGCATGGTACTGGCACCAAGATAGACATGTAGACCAATGGTATAGAATAGAAGACACAGAGATGAACCCACTAACATACAGTTACCTTATACTAGATAAAGGAGCCAAACACATACGCTGGAGAAAAGATAGCCTGTTCAACAAATGGTGCTGCGAAAACTGGAAATCCATATGCAGCGAAATGAAACTAAACCCCTATCTCTCACCATGCACAAAAATCAACTAAAAGTGGATCCAGGACCTGGGAATCAGAACAGAGACCCAACACCTAATAGAAGAAAAAATAGGCCCAAATCTTCATCATGTCAGATTAGGACCATACTTCCTTAACAATACTCCTAGAGCACAAGAAGTAAAATCAAGAATCAACAAATGAGATGTATTCAAACTAAAAAGCTTCTTCTCAGCAAAAGAAATAATCAATGAAGTGAAGAGAGAGCCAACATTCTGGGAACAAATCTTTGCCACACACACATCTGATAGAGCACTCATCTCCAGGATATATAAAGAACTCAAAAAACTTAACACCAAAAAAACTAACAACCTAATCAATAAATTGGCCAAAAAGCTGAACACAAACTTCACAGAAGAAGATATACAATCCATCAACAGGCATATGATGTTCAACATCTCTAGCAATCAGAGAAATGCAAATCAAAACTACCCTATGATTTCACCTCACATTAGTCAGAATGGCAATTTTCAAGAACACAAATAACAATAAGTGTTGGCAAGGTTGCGGAGAAAAAGGCACGCTCATACATTGCTGGTAGAACTGCAGATTGGTACATCCAATCTGGAAAACAGTATGGAGATTCCTTAGAAACCTTGGAATGGAACCACCATTTGAGCCTGCTATTCCACTCTGCGGTCTATACCCAGAAGACTTAAAAACAGCACACTACAGTGCTGCAGCCACTTCAATATTTATAGCACCTCAATTCACAATAGCTAAACTGTGGAACCAACCAAGATGCCCTTCGATAGATGATTGGATAAAGAAACTGTGGTATATATACACAATGGAATATTGCTCAGCAATAAGAGAGAATAAAATTATGGCATTTGCAGGTAAATGGATGGAGTTGGAGAATATCATGCTAAGTGAAGTAAGCCAATCTCAGAAAATCAAATGCCGAATGTACTCGTTGATGAGTGGATGCTGATCCATAATGTGGGGAAGGACATGGGAAAAATGGTGGAACTCTGTTCATAGGAGTATAAGGGGGGAGGGGGCATAGGGACAGTAAAGGTGGTGAAATATGATGGTCATCACAGCCCTAACTTTATGTATGACTGCATATATGTTGTGATTCTATACAACTTACAACTAGAGGATTGATATGTTATCCTCTATATATGTACAATGAATCAAATTGCCTCTGTTATCATGTAAGCCTAAATAGAACAAATAAATAAATTAAATATAAAAAAAAACAAGTTCATCACTCCTGACATAATATTGGTAAATGCTGAAAGCATTTCATCTAAAATCAGGAATTAGACCAGGTTACCATTCTCACCATATCTATTCAGAACAGAGATGGAAATCTCAGCCAAAACACATAAGAAAGAGAAAGAATTGCATAAGATCCAAATTAGAAAGTAAGATATGAAATGATCTCTTTGCACATAACATAAATTTATGTATACAAAACCCTAAATCTCTACCTAAAAAGCTGTTAGAACTAATAAATTCAGTAAAGTTGCACAATGCAAAAACTTCATATAAATTCAGCATTGTTTCTATATGTTAACAAAGAATTATCCAAAATATTAATTATGAAAACAATATCATTTATAATAGCTAAAAAATGTCTTAACAATAAACTGCATTAAGGAAGGGAAAAATTTGTACACTAAATACTATAAAGCACTAATGGAACAAATTGAAGAAGACATAGATAAATGGAAAGATCTGTTCATAACTAGCAGAATTAATGTTGTCAAAATATCCATACCACCCAATATGATCTACAGGTTCAATTCAAAATTCCCAATATTTTTCACAGAAATATAAACAAATCCTAAAATATGTATAAAATCTGTGAACCACCAAAACAATCTATAGCAGAGAGACTGGAGTTACCACCCTGCACAATTTCAAAATATTCCATAAAGCTGCAGTAGTCCAAAACTCATGGCAGGGGCATAAAATCAGATGTGTGGACCAATGACGCAGATGTACACCTGACGTAAATGCGCACAGTTACTGTCAAGAGATTTTTAACAAAAATGCCCAGAACACACAATGAAGAAAGGACAGCTCATTTAATAAACGTTCTAACAAAACCAGATAACCAGTTTTGAGATAAACAAATGAAGAGTGAAAGTAGACCATCCTTTCACACCATATTTAGAAGTCAACACAAAATGCATTAAATGTTTCAATGTGAGACTCAAAACTAATACTCTATTTTAAAGGGGAAGAGCTCCAGGACATTAGTCTGGGCAGTGTTTTTTTGTTTGTTTGTTTTGTTTTGCTAATATGATCTCAAAGTAGAGACAACAGAGCTAAAATTAGAATGGAATTACATTAAACTAAAAATCTTCACAACAAAGGAAACCCTCAACACAGTGAAGAAGCATTGTACAAAATGCAAGAATAAATTAGGAGGATATGCATCTGATAAAAAGTTAATATCTAAAACATAGAAATACTCCAATAACTCAGTAAGAAATGGACAAAAACCTGATAGACATTTCCCAAAAAGCCAAAAGTATGATCACAATTACTTAACACCATTAATCATCTGGGAAATGCAAATTCAAACCATAATGAAACTAAAATTCAAATGAACAATATTTCACAGTTAAATTAGCCCTTAGAGGCAAAATTAACACATCTGGGTTAGCAAACACTTGTGTAGCTTCTGTTTTTTGCAATGGTGATAATTTTGAATCTTACAGATACGTTATTTTCTAATATGCTATTTTCCTACTCTTAAGTTTAGGCTCTTGAGTGTATGGT
This sequence comes from Geosciurus inauris, assembly GCA_004024805.1. Taxonomy (NCBI): domain Eukaryota; kingdom Metazoa; phylum Chordata; class Mammalia; order Rodentia; family Sciuridae; genus Geosciurus; species Geosciurus inauris. Next base: position 514,240 of record PVHX01000018.1, read on the forward strand.
TATTTAGTTTTTTTGCTTACAATAATTACTTTTTACTAAAATTTCTTGATCTGCAAAATATTTTCTGCATCTATAAAACTCACACCTGTTGGAATGGCCATTATCAAAAGACATAATGTAAGTGTTGGTGAGGACACAGAGAAATGGGAACCTTTGTACACTGTTGAGGGGAATGTAATTTGTGTAGATATTATGAAACTGCGTGGAGTTTCTCAGAGTCACAAGTAGGACTACCATGGCAGCCAGAAACCCCAGTACTGGGTATATATTTAAAGGGAAAAATCAGTGTGTGCGAGATCTAGTTCCATTACTATATTCAATACGTTTCCACAATATGCATGTATGTGCAGTATACATACACAATAGAGAAGTATTCAGCTTTAAAAAAGGATATCCTTTCATCTGGGAAACATGAATGGCCTGGAGGACATTAGGTTAAGTGAAATGAGTCAAACACAGAGAGACAAATACCACATGATCTCAGGAACATGTGGAATCTAACAATATTAGAAGCAGGTGGAATAGTAGTTACCAGGAGTTTCAAGTGCTGAGGTTGGGGAAATGTTGGTCAAATGATAAAAAACTTAATTTAGACAGGAGGAATATGTTCAAGAGATCTATTGTATATTGTTATGAGTGTAGTTGATAAAATTATTCGGCATACTTAAAAATTGCTACTAGATTTTAAGAGTTCTCATCCATGAGCAATAACCTCATGAGGTTATGCATATGTTAAATACTTGGATTCAGCCATTGCACAATGTACACATACATCAGAACATCACACTGTACACCAAAACCACATGGAACTTTCACTCATCAATTAGAAAAAGAAAGCCTCCTCTCTTGTGGCTGCTAAATGAACACCTTAAAATTAGTCACCCTTCTGTTGTGAATAAAACCAATTTCCTTGCCAATAAAACAGCAATTGTGTCTCAGTATACATATCTTGTAGTGAAAGTTCCTATTTAAAAAATGTCATCTAAATAATAAGCATCTTTATCAAAATTCAGTGACTTTAGTGTGAAATAGAGTTAGGACCATTAGTCGTCTTTTTCAATAAACAAATCATGGCAAAATAGTGAAGATTTTATAATTCAAGCACAAATTCAATAAGTATTGTATGAAAAGGACTGTTTAATTTATTTAATTTCTGAGCAAGGAGTTTTGTTTTTCTCCTTTATACTGAAACCTGTTTTTCATTACTGAACTTGCCAGGACAATTCCAAACAAGTTTCTAGGAGCCTCAAATCTGTTTTTAATGTAATGTCACTAAAAACATACCTAATTACTATTTTCATTTTGAAGAATCTCACACATAAATATTTCAAGGCAAAATTTAGCTCTTACAGGCAAAATGAAGACATCCATGTCAGCAGATGTTGCTACTTTTTACAATAAAATTAATTTTGAATTTTATAAGCATGTTCTTTCATTATCTGTTTTATTATTAAGAACAGGCCCTTGAATGAATATGACTATTTTGTTTGCAGTCTACAGTAATTAATGTAAGATTTCTGAACTTAGATAATGCTTTCAGAATCTGTAAAACTCAATTCTGGCTTCTTTAACAGGTACATTCTTTTTGTTCCTCTCCAAGGATACATGCCTCATTCAGAATTTCCCAGATGCTTAACTTTACTAATCTATTACTAATATATGCTTTACATACAATTGTGGTTTACCTTTTAATTTTACTTTGCTTCCTGGATCCTGATATTGTCCTCCGTAATAGGGACGCCCGTTTGCTGTCTGTCACCTATTGTACCACGGTTTCACTTCCTCCTTCAAAAGCCCCCAGGACAATGAGACCTGCTACATCAGGTAGTTCCTGCCCTTACCGTTGAAGCTGGGGAGTATCTAATGCCCTAAGGAGAGTGATGTTCATTCCCACATTGCTGAGTTTAGCTCAAGCTTCTCCCCTGCCTGTCTCCTTGTTTCTCCCCCAGAGCTCTTGCACCCTTAGAAACTTCACTGTCCAGCTGACACATGGGCTTATCACCATGGGGTTACTTCATGCATTCGGCATCTCAGATTCGCTTCAGTTAGTGACCAAAACGATCCTCATTTCCCCCTCACCAGCACCACTTCCTCCTTTAAATCTGATGTTAAATGTTTTGTTTTATTTGCCTGCATCTTACAGCAACTTCTTTAATTCACTGCTCATAATGACCTCCAATGCGGTGACTCTACCTTATTTGCAGTTCCTTGATGCATCCTGGTGTCCCAATCTCCTTTTTCCCCCTTGACTTAGCACCGTAATCGCTTTCCTACAAATACCATAATTCCTTGCCCTTTCCTTTCTTGTTTGTTTGTTTGTTTGTTTGTTTTGGCTTTTATGGGAGAAGACATACCGGCCTGTCAAAATACATTGTCTCAGAAGCCCCACCAGCTATAAAGGTGCACATATCGAGGCAGTAGAATATGACTGGAGAAAAATTCCACAAACTTGTTGATGGGCTCACCTAAAATACATGACCGCTGACCTTGAATATTTTCAACATTATCAGACAATACCACTGCGGTTCTCCACTAAGTTACCTTTTTGCTCTCTGTGATGACGCTCCTTCTTTATCAACTCCTCCTGAAACTAGCTCTCAGCACAGAAATGGAGTGCCTGAGCTCAGTCAAGGACCATTTCATCTTCTGCTACCACTTGGACCCCTCTTTGTGGAGATGCAAGAACGGTCACCTGTCACTGCTCTCAGTCGGACCTCCATCCCCAGGTCTTTGGCGCTGTTCCCTGCTGCCTTCTTACACATTCCCTGACACACGCAGTCCTGTCATCTCCACCTCCCAAACACCCTGCATCACAGGGTAGGTACATTCCTGTCCTCACGGGACTACTGTCATTGCTGGGTAACATGTTCCTTCTGCCAGTGATTCTCCTTCTGTCCATGTTCTATGGAACAACCAGGTCACTTTTCTGAAGTGCAAGTCATCAGCCCCTGTCTGATATCCTCCTAAATCTCAGCTTCTTATCCTGTTCTGAAGGACCTTGCGTGGTTTGATGCCTGTTTACCTTTCTGAAAGCTCTTGGTCCCTTCTCCCCTTTTTATCACATTCTAACCCAACTGACTTCTTTCTCCTTTTATAAAAATCCAGGTGTTTCTTATTAGAGCATTCTACCATGGCTATGCCTTTCTCTTAAAATGCCCTTGCTCCAAAATGACACATAGCACTCTTAACATTCATGTTTCGAGTCAAGAGCCCAGCTCCTCAGAGATGCTTACCTGACCATCACCCCTAAATATCTTGCACATAAGTGTTCCGGAAACTCTGGACTACATTAAATAGATACATTATAAAGTAAGTACTAAAATAAGTACATTACTTATTTCACCTTATTTATAGCATCTGCTAGTGGCTGGAATTATCTTAATTGATTTTTACATGTATATTTTTAGCTTTCCAAAGACAATTCAAGGAATGTATGCAAGGATTGTGTCAGCTGTCAGTACTACACATACAATTCTCAGGATAAATCTGCACTATTGGACACTCAAAATGTTTGTCAAGGGGCTGGGATTGTGGCTCAGTGGCAGAGCACTTGCCTTGCACGTGTGAGGCACTGGGTTTGATCCTCAGCACCACATAAAAATAAATAAAGACACTGTGTCTATGTATAACTAAAAAATATTTTTAAGAAAATGTTTGTCAACAGAATATACCAACAGCATTTAGTAAGATGTGTGCTATAACAGTGATTTGAAATAGCACGTTGATTGTAATACTATTCGTATAAATACATGGATCTGTCAATATATCATATCATTATGATAGTGACTTCTTATTAAATATGTAGGTCTATTATTATCCTAACTAATCCTTTCATATATACACATGCAATTCTTACAAAATAACTAATTCTGTATAACCTCTTGAAGGGATTTTTTTATTATAAATTTTATACCTGATAATAGAAGTAAAACAAATTATAACTTAATGGATCTAAATAGAATTTCATTAAGAGTGAAAAATAAGCCAGGTGATATTTTTGCTTCCAAACCTTGGCAAAAAATGATGACAACTTTACATTTTTCCTTTATGTTGACACAGTACTGTTCTCAAAATTATATATATTAGCAAAATTTATTCTACCTCATTTGAATTGTCTTTTTCAAATCACATTAACTTCAATTACAGTTATTCTGACAATGAATATCATGTAGCAATTTGACAATATAGTATCATAAAATAATGTTCAAGCACTCCCTATCTTAAAGAACAGTAAATAAAAAAGATATCTACAGTAAATGCAATGTAGATATATATTTTTTAATTCTGTGAAAAATACATAAATAGTCAAATCACTTAGATAATAATTTTAAAATCAATGCTGTCTTACTACAATTTTAAACCATTATAATAATATTAGTTTCCTTATCATTATTTCTCTATTCACCATTTGTGTGTATATAGTATATTTTTAAAACATTGGTGACATTAAGTATTCTAGCTAATATATATTTAATTTTCTTTAAACTTCAACAATTTATGTTTCACTTTTCAGTATTAAATAAATTTTACTTGAGTTGTCATTAAATGTTAAACTTCCATGTCGCAATAACAGAATGTGAAAATATGGTAGTAAATATATAACTATCATTAGATGTATTTTGCATAGAGCACCCATGTGAAATTTATTAGGCTTGGCAGGAAAATAATTATTTTGAGAAAATTATGTCAACACATAAAATTCTTGAAGCTGAGGATTCTTTTATTATAAGATCCCCTAGTAGTTTGTATGTACATAAATATACAACAAAAGCTAAATAAAAATGAGCAGAAAATGTTTTATATTGCAGAGATTGTGCATTTTGGATGATGCTGATTGCTTAATTTGAGTTAGTTTTAAGATAGTATTTTTATTTCCCCTTTTTCAATATTCAGGTGCTGTATTGACAAGATTGTATAGACAATAATTTGCAAAGATTTCATCTATGTAGGACTTTTACACCATGGATTTTGTTTAATTAGACTATATGGGGACATGATAATAGTTTTTGTTAACAAATGTAATGAAAATTACTTAGGTAAATTATTTCAGGATTTAATTTAAAATAGCAGTCCTAGATAATCTCAGAGTTTAACCAAAATAGACTTCACAATGGTAGATGTGTTTTGGAATCTACTGTTATTTCTGGTTGAATTAAGTTCTGAGATGCATATACATGGGTGGTCATGCTCTTATGTGGAGAATTCTTTTAATGTTTTTGAGAAAGAAGCAAATGCAAAGTTCCAGAAGAGCCTTCTTCCCTGTCCAGCTAGAGGAACTGGAGGGGGCCAGCTGATGTAGCTACCACAAGGGTGGACCATCCGATTCCTGGGTTCTTCTCTAAACTTCAACTCAGGAAACACATTATACCAGCCATGCCTACCAAGAGTCCCGGAATGTCCCCTTAACCCACAGTGTCTATTAGAATTGTGAAACCATAGGAACGGAATCATAACAAATTATGCAAACTTGCTTCTTTCCACCTTCTCACACCACATAAAGACTTGGGTGGTCCCAAGTGCTGATATCTCCACAAGTGTGTTAAACGGAAAACCATGGTTTTGGTCTCATAAAATCAAAAAGGAGGAAGATGAGGAAAACACCAAACATCACACCCTCACAAGTCCTCCTTGACATTCATGTCAGAAGAAGACAAGTCTGGGTTTTGCTATTAAGTGATGCTATCACACGTACATTTCAGTCACCAATAAACTAGTTCACATCAAGGTCATCAATTCTAAGAATCTCTTAATATTAACCACAAAGCACAGATTTTGTCCAATCATTTACTAAACTTTAGAATTCTGAAACAATCCCAAATCCTTCAAGAAAACAATATGGCCTTTAAAAGCCATAAAACATGACAAAGAAAAATAATAATTTCATGATCAATGGTTTGACATGTCACATTTAGCTTGTTTTATCATATTATTCAAATATCTGAAAAAATATACCTTTAAGTAAAACACTTCTACCCCTGTCCTAGGTGAAGGGTAGAAGTGTTCAGCCATGGGCTCACATCTGGACAGCCAGAGACAGCCCTCACCTTATGCCAGTCATCATGAGCATTTTGAGGAAGAGTGGCCCAGCAAAAAATACTTGGCCATACATACAAAGTCCACTCTCTTCTATAATCTAAATTTCAGTCAATGGAGTGGAGACAGGGAGGGATACCACATGCACATGCAGCTAAAACACCATTGTTTGCTGATTTCCTAACAGGTATTCAATACATTATTTTCTCCTTGAGGTAAACTGACATCTCAAGCAAATAAGGCTGGTAAAATGGTAGTAATATTAGGATTGACAGATAAATCTCTCCAGAGAAAGTAGGAAGAATAATATATTTTCATAAATGATGCATTTAAAGATAAACATCTTTTGGGTGACTATTTGTTTAGAACAGTTGATAATTGTCCCAAATTTATCTTGGTGTGTAAAATATACATATTGGTTTGTGTGTGTGTGTGTGTATTCACATACATATGTATATATATACCCCTCACATATATATCCAAAAGTTATGTAATAATTCTAATGCAATCTAATAATTTAATAAACACAGTCCTCTTTTATGATGATTAGCTTGCAACCTAGATAATATTGCTGTGCCAGATATTAGGAAATAGTTGTATTTATGAAGTAAGTTTTACCAAAGTAGAAATCAGCACATTTCATGTATATTTTATCATTTACCTTATCGGCCCTTTGCCTTATTATTGCTCTTAAAATATTATTTTAAATGGTCATTCCTTCAATAATAAGCCTTCGTGTTTGTTAAATGATTTGTTAGTCTAGGGTCCAGCTGGCAAGAACCTGTTTTTCTAAGTGGGCCTTAGGGTGCAAGGAAAATGAATGGGTAGTAATATATTCAGAAATAAAATATTGAGTTCTGTAGTAATACTTAGGGAAGCAAAAGTGTTCACTCAGATTAAAATGAAAGAAAGGGACACGTTGGTTTAGTGAGAGAGGACGCAAAGGCAGACCAAGGATCTGAAACAATAGAGTCGTCAGACAACTTTGTGCCCCCGTCTAATTCGATGTGTCAGGCCCTAATCAGCTCTGTTTCACAGCGCTTTGCTCCATAAAAGCAGATTTGTTTAACCACAACCTCTGTTTCAGCGTGACTGGGGAAGGAAGAATAACGGACCAAACCAGGCATATCTCGCGGGTTGTATTATGGGCACAAAGTGAATCCATCATTTGCTGGAGAGGCAGAGGAAAAGTGACAGGCTCATTCATGCCTTTGAGACATTTTTAGGTCTGTTGAAAATTTTAATCTGTGCACTCTGGATGAACCTCTGTGGTCCTTAATTTAGTACGTGTAGCCATGTGCGGAGCCTGTCTGCCTCAGATAGGGCCGGCTGGCTTCTGCAGGAGGCAGCCCCTCCGAGCAGTTTTCTTCTCTAAATTCCCCCTGCCTTGAACTTCACACACACACACATAAGCTCCATTTACAGGAGGATTTCAGAGTTAATTAAACGCTGAATTTGTTTCTTTAGAAATCACATATGCCTCGGGGTTAAGGAATAGCATTTCTGCAACCACTTTAATTTAGGATTAAGCATACTGTACATTTCTGAGGAAATTTTATTTTCATAAGAACATGTCTATAGAGATGGGGAAAATTTTTCCTTCTGTTGCCATAAAAGGTTTTTAAAAATAGGTTTAAAAAAGAGACCATATGCTAAGAGATGCTGCAAATCAGCAAATTCAGAATCATTCTTTTATGTGAAAGGCACTGGAGACGGACACAACAACTAGCATGCTGACAAAATGGTTGCTTTGCTGAGAAAACCTTGAATGCTTTCAACCAAAGGTCCCGGGTTTGAGTCCTCTGCTCTGGATTTGCCCTCTGCGTGCCTCAGTGATAATCGCAGAAGTATGATATTTACAAATATTTGGTTCAAAGATGACTGGTCTGATTTTTATTTTCAAACTAGCAAGTCAATGCTCACATGCCTCACCTTACTTCCATTAAAGGATCCTCTTAAAACAGTGAACATTTTTTTTTCTTAATTTTCTTAAAGATGAGTCATTAACAGGGGACAAAAGAAACAACTGAAGGACAGAATGGTCCAGAAGCCTAATAGTGGGTTAACCTTGAAATATCTTGTTAGGATCTTCAGAATTAATTTAGCACCTTACTTTCATTTTCAGTGGTATCTTTGAGGATCCATTGTGAGAAAGTTGTTTTTTAACAAAATGATTATTCTCTTAAGGTACAATTTTTTAAGTCAGGTAATGTTCTTTGGCAAATAAAAAAATACAGAAAGGAGGAAAAAGTGCACTTCAAGATAGTGAACACACTGGCCTTTTTCTGTTTATATGTTTAAATTACTAACAAGACTTATGTGTTCATTTCAACATGGAATGTTTCTTTCCCTTCCTGTGCTTTTTCGCTGGCTGTAAAGTTTGGAATAAATCAGTAAAGTTTGAAATAAAAATAATTATTACAGTGTTCAAGGCGGAGATACAATTAGGCAGTATTTGGCATTTTCTATAGTTCAGATGAGCATATGGATTCTTGGAGGTAAAAAGTTCAATTCATGAGGAAGAACAGAGATGACCCAAGGCTAGAATGGCTGTGGTAAAATAAAACAGCCCCAAAGCCCAGCCGCGTAAGCCCGTCCATAAATCTTATTAATCAGGGATACTTCAAAATAAAATGAGCAAGGCAGAAAAGAATGCCCTAGTTCAGACCTGCCTAGTTTCGTTATTACTTAAAAGAGATGATAGGGAAAAGAAGTTAGAACCAGGAAAAATAGATAATCAAATCAAAGAACAATGAAATTTTTATAATTTGGTATATACAAAGCTTGTGTGATAATTTAAAGAGGCACAGATAACCTATATTAATATCAAAACCTTCTATTTGCTTGTGTGCAGAATTTCTATTGGTTGTGTAAAATATTTTCACTTTTAAAAGGATATACCATAAATCTTGTGATTGCCATTGTTTTATTTTTTGAGATAAAAATAATGGCCATTCTAAATACATTCCCCTCTCCAACTTCCAGAACACTCACCATTTCAGTGCCTATTTATTTTAAGAAGAATTCTTTTTCCTGGTTTCTGAAAACAGACATTGGAAAAGGAAATTAAATAAAATAAACTGAGATGATCTAATTGTGAGTCAAAGCCACATAAAACATTGTATTTGAAAATTTTCTTTTAATGTCTCAAAGGAAGTTGCTTTTAAAATATCATACAGAAGAAAAGCAACACTTGCATAATAAGGTAAACATTTAAGAGAAATTAACTGTCCATTATTTGATAATAAACTAATTATTTTAATGATTATTGCTTAGTAATTTTCTATAACTTCAAATCTATACATGTGTAGCCAAGTGGTCTTCAATTGGTTTTTCATTTCAAAAGGAACTTTTATTATAAATCCACATGAATTTTTATAAAGTTTCAGAATGTTACGTGTTTAAGAAGTTAAAAAAAAAATATTTTCCCACCTCACAATCAGTAGTCTAACATTTTATATGTGTCTTTCTCAGCTTGATTACTTTTATTCATTGATGAGAGATGTGGATCTAGTTATACAAAAATGAAGACCAAAGTAATATTTTACTGTTTATTTGCATAAACCTGTGAAAGAAAAAAACAGAGGCACACAAATAAACAATAAAATCTCACTTTAGTATTTATCCACCTCTTATAATTATGTCTATGCCAGTAATCATCAGAAATATGATGTTAACAAGCATTCTGCATAAATAGGAACTTTGCCAGATTTATGAATTTTCATTATATATATGTCATAATTTGGTTGGATATCATGAGTATTTATGTTTGTTTTATTCTCATATTGAAAAAGATCTGATGCTATTTTTCTTCAAAGAAAAAACACAGATTCATAATCTTCCCAAGCTATCTATTGTATGTTATGTAATACAAATTATTTAAATACAATTAAAAGGATACATTTTCATTGTTTTAAATTGCATTTTGAACTCTTATAAGAGTAACTATTATAAATATATTTGTTGATTGATATTTCATTTTATGCAATTATCTGTTTGTATGTTTGCTTTCTATCCAATATTACAATCTTTTATATAATCAGTCTTTTCTTATATACCACCAATGTTATGCTTCTTCCATTTTTAGAGACCTTAAAAGATTTTTTATCCCATATATATATATAAAGATATATTATCCCATATATATATATATAGCTTAAAGTGTATAAAATTGTATATAGTACTTTATTATGATTAATCCTTTAGTATAAATGCTTACATAAGTTTCCAACCAAATCATGAAGGTATCCACTCATATTTATCAAATTACCCTTTTGTTTCCTTTATTTGAATATTAGCTATTGTTGTCTATGTATAATATGTTTGCACCTACAGTAGGAGAAAGAACAAATTCAAGGCTATTAATTTTTCAAAGAGTTACCCTAGAGCTATCAGTGAAATAATGAATCTTTTTTATTTTCATAGTGCTTTTTTCACATATATTAAAATATACTCATTTTGAGGTCTTTATCTGCACTCTTTGATTCTGTGAAATTATTTCTCATTCAGTTGTGCAACACTAAAATCATAATACTCCCTTAATATGTATTTTAATAATATTTAATAGAGTGAGTTTTCTCATTATTTTCTAAGAAAACATCGTGACAAATTCTCTGTTCCTAAGTTGCTGTGCCTTACTCTTGTTAATTTCTCCCAAAGGATATTATATATTCTATTTCACTTAGGAATAAATTGACCCTTAAAAACATTTTCTGTTTATAAGCTTTTGTAAAAATCTCCTCTTTCTGCTCTCTCCTGTCTCTCTTGATGCATACAAAGTTAATTTTGGATAATATACATATTTCCATTAGGTATCAATGAAACCTTTGTGTCTGTATGTTTATTTATATTGTCAGATTTGGGACAATTTTGAGTCTATTTCTTTTAATCTGAATGTAAATATTTGTTATTCCCTTGGCTTATCCATTGAGTAAATAATACCTGCAAGGAGAAATTTTCAGCTCCAATATTTCTTCTTTTCAAAATCTATTTCAGCTAATCAAAGAATACCACCAGCGGACAGTATCCCTGATGTGTTTATCACTCTTCTCAGGACCAGAAAGATAGATCTAAAATATCACATCTGTCATTATGGCATGTACAGTATTGGTTTATCTCATATTTGTGCTTAATTTGATACTTCTGATTCATCATTTTATTCTTTAATATGTTATTATATATTAATTTTCAAAGGATGGGCTTTGTAATTTATAATTTCCATTTTTCTGATTACCTATATCATGAACAGATGCTTTTTTCTTTATCAATTTAATTTTTTAGAATGTTAGGACTATTTTTATTCTAACTAGTTGAATCTTAGTTTATTTTAACTCCTTTCAATTGGTTTCACCATGATTACACTAAGATCTTATTGGACTGAATAGAGAAACACTGGACTGGCTGCTACATGGTGTCAAATGTTGGACAAAATCTTGATTTTCATCTATGTCCAATCCCTATCTAACTGTAAGAGTTTTGTCTTGTAGACAGATTTATAGACATAGTTAGAAACATATATAGATGGGAATGGATAAATCAGAGCTCTGAGATATAATAAATTTCCATTTCCATGAAAGAATAAGCAAGGAAAAAATCGCAATGTGTCCTGAAGTCTTTCCCTCGACAATACAATTCCTCTGCTCCACTGGCTCCTTTCATTTGTTTTTGGGTTTCACAGCTGGAGGTCGAGTTGTTAAAAGAAGGTTATGAGGTGTTGAGTGAAGAGCCTGCAAGCCTGTCCTGTGCAGGTCTCCTAACTGCCATGGAGCAGGCGTCCGTCACGCTGGTGGCCTGAACATGACTCTTTGGTTTCAGAAGCCTGGTCAAGGAGAGCGTGACTTTTAGAGTCAGGCATGTGAGACCCCAGACGCAGTGGACCGTGAAATCAGCTCCAGTGGGTAACCTTGAACAGGAACAAAAGAGCAATCTCTTCCCAAACCAGGCAGGCCATGTGTACAAGTGTATTCTTCCCAGTTTGAAAGAGGCTTGTGCAGTTGCTTATAATTTATGGGTAAAAATGAAAACAGACAAACAATACCCAGGCCCAAGCCTCAGATCTTTCTAGTTGGAGACAAATGCTCTGTGTCTAGATAACATGTTTGATGAAACACTTACAGGTGAAATGAAGTCTGGAGTTGAGAGTGTGAGAAACTCACTCCTGTCCTACCCCAACAAGGGACAAGAAAGCAGGGAACTTGGGAGGGAAAGCATTTTTCACAAGTGGTTTCATTTGTCACTTTCACCACGTGCCCTGCCCCTGTCTGCTGGCTCCTCAGCCCTCCCCTTGATGAGGGATTGACTGAGCAAGTGCCTAAAGGAGGGGGCCAGGTTTTGAATCCATCTGCATAGACAACTGTACCCAGTGAGGCTAAAACTGAAGCTGCTATGAGAGAGGTCATGCTCATCGTGTGATTACTGTGCGTTCATATTATATGTTAAATTTTATGTATTTTCTTATCATGTAGCAGATAAACTTTATATCAATATTTAGTGAATAGAGGCTTTACTTTAACTTTGAAATTTTATTTAGGAAGTTAAAAACTTTGATAGAAACATTTTTGTGCTACTAATTGGGTCTTACAACAAAAAGAAAAAAGAACAAAAAAAACCCCCACAACAGATTGTTATTTAGATGTGAAATTAGAGTGCATTCTTGAATTTTTAGATTATCATCTTTAGAAGAAGCATGCATATTGAACAATAGTCTCTCAGAGTGTGACATTACTTGAATGTGTTTACTTTGGTTTTATAAACATTTGTACTTTGTAGGATGTGAGTGTCTGTGTGTGTGTGTGTGTGTGTGTGTGTGTGTGTGTAGGTGAATTACTAATGATTTTTCTTAACCAGAACTTAGATTTTTATTCATGAATTTGACTTAGTCCCTTTTAAAAACCATTGTCCAGGGTATTTTTCCACTTCTTGTCAATTTTTTCATGTCAAAAATTTCCACATTAACTCATTATACCTAAAGACCAGAGTTTAAAGGTTAATTGCTACTTCTGGGAATATTTGCTAAACATCTCTATTATATTTTGACCTAAGAATTTTGAAATGAGAAAATGCACGTGTCTCAAAAAGGAGAAAAAAATTAAATCTCTCATTTAATTAATTCTCAATTCAGGCAAAATATAAAATTTCAAGTCATAAATGACTCATTCTCTTCTAGTGATATTTTACATCACTTTTATTGATGATATTTGGAAATGATTGTATACTGTAAAGCAGATTAATATAATAATTTATGTTAATATATAAGGAAATACATCAGGCATTCAAACCAAGTATAATTTTTACATTCACTAAATAAAGGATTGAGATTTATTAAATAAGAATCCAGAAATGGCTAATTTAAATGATACTTCCCTTAAAAAAACAAAACAAAACCACACTGCCTACTGCAGTGGGCGCTGGTTCTTGAGGTAATACTGGGTACACACACAAGCTCTTTCATTAATTGGCTATATCACCTTTTAAAAATCCTCATTAGGCCCAAGTCACTGAGTGTTAGTTTCCACATACACACATATATTTGGCTATTAAAATGATAGATTCAAAATTGTTTTAAAGAATTACGATACAGCCACAGATGACAATAATTATTGTTACTACTTCTGTTATTATTCTGTTATATTATTACTATTATTAGTCATGTTATTTCATGTTAATGTTAAATCAACCCGGAAATATAATGCAGTATTTAAATAACTACTTTGGATCAGAGCAGGCTGCCTCTACTCAGTACATTTCTTGTAAGCGTGGTACCATCTGGTGATAAGCACAAGGCAAAAGATTCTAAAGCACAGCTTCTTCTCTGTTCTAGAACATTCTATAAACTAGTTTCAGAGAGGAGACATATTTACCATCACTACAAACTAAATACACATAATCCAGGCAAGACAACATAGTAGAAAAGTAGTCAAATTACATGCATATACACAGCATGGAAAACTAGGCCAAAGTTGTTATCATCAGAGATCAATTTAAAAGTCTGCTTGGAAGAGGTCAGTCATTCACCTCAACCCTCTCTTGTTTAGCTCAGTTTTTGACCAGATTATAACTGTCTATTTTTGGAGACTGAAACAATATTTCTGAATGGATTTTATGTTATTAATAGTAACAAAGAATTGACACTGTCATCAATGAGGATGGACAAGATAATTAACAAAGGGAAACTCATGTGATAGCTTCTGTCTGCTCCATGCGTTGAAAATGTAGCCTTAATCTCCCAAAAAAAGGAAATTGCCCTTCTAGTTGTGAATTTGAGTTGCTGCATTTTATTTTTTTTAATTCAGTTAACTCAAACTTTGACATATTTGCTAATGTAAATGGCTCATGGAGAGGCTCTTTGCAGTGTTTAATTTCAAGTAAAATTCATGCAGAAATTGCCAGATTCCTTTGCTATGTGATATCCCATCAGTTTCTTGTCTCTCCACTTGCTTTCAAAGGACCATTTGTTTTTCCTATGGCACTGAAGGTAATGATTAAAATAAGTGAGATTCCACTCCACAGCTGTCTCTACTGCTGCTCTTCACCCAGGTCAGTGAAGCTCTGTCCTGATCCACTTTGGGAGAACAAGAAGACATGGGCACCTTCCTCACTGGTCCTCACTCTGATTTCCCTTCATCACAAGTCTCCCTTTTCGAGAACCTCCAGTCTCTGCCTAACAGAGGGCCAATTCCGAATGGTACGAGATAATTGCTAACCCCACCAAGGCAGGTGAAGTTACCAGAAATTTCTGAATTTGTTATTCTGCTGAAATATAACAAATCCTATTATTTTTTTTTAAATTTAGTTAGGGCAAAATGGTTTCTAGGGGAAATGGTTCTAGGGGAATGGTTTCTAGGGGAATGGTTTAGAGCCTTCTTGGTTTCCCCATTGCTGCAGAGTGGGGAGTCCCTCTTCAGGAAGAGGCAGAAAGGAAGAGAAGACACACTCTGGTCAGAAGCCATAGGCAGTGGTGATATGAAAAGAGTTGGTGAAGCTCTGGGCATAGGAGAAGAGTCAGACAGGCAGTGATCAGGACACAAACCAACCAAACCTAAGGAGGTTCTGATGAGAGTTTTTGACCCACCAGCTTCTCATGGGAAGACCGACCTTATCTTGGAGGTGCTGACTCAGTCCTCAGTGGCAATAGTGCCAGCTCTCCACCAAAGATGGTTCTCTTTCTCAATGTCAAGAAAATCAGGAGGTAGGCAAGGAGCTATCTCTGTTCCCCTTGCTAGAATTGGATGTGCTTCTGGCCTGCCCACTGGAAACAGGTAAGAGATTTTCCCATGACAACAGAGAGACACCATGAAATGGGGTCAGTATATCTGTGGGTTCGGGAATGGACTTGATGTTCATGACACAAGACGTTTATGGATTTGCCTCAGAAGCCAACCATGTTTCCAACAGTTATCTCTAGGAAAAGGTCAAGATCAGGGCACTGAATTATAAAGCCACCTATTGGAACATATATATTTTTTTTTTATAAAGATGTTCAATATGAAGAATGTAATCTGCTTATAATTTTGTGCAAATTTGGAACATATTTTATTCATATGAAACTTGGGCAAGTCTCATCATGGTGCGTATGTACAGGGAAGGCTGTGCCCACCAACAGCATTCCTTAGCTGGGATTTGGAAGCCTAAATTTTGCCCTTTAGGAATATGGCATTGTCCTGCAGGGGAAAAAAAAAAGGCTCATTTTCATTTTGGATGTGTTATATTTCTGTAGATAACAAGTTGGGCTACATATTATTTCTGTTTCACTTACAAAACCTAACTGTTGGGTTTGCTTTCTGGTGGTTTGTTATGTGAGTCTAACTGAGTGGTTAAGGGCATGTAAAGTTCAGTCCCAGCCCGTAGTTCTTTAAGCATTTATTTCCCTGTCAGTATTATTATGTCAGCAAGTATGTGTGGGTGGTAAAGGAGGCCCTGGGAACACTAACTGCTCACTGATGAAATAAAAGGCTGAAAAAATAATGTAATTGGGGAAAGAGGGTATCAACTAATCCCAACCTTCTAGGTTAAAAAAAATTAAAGGTGTTAAATCACATTGCTGGCATTGCACATATTTTTGACAAAATTTGTCACAACCTTAAAATAAGCATTGCCCCTAAGGAGAGTTAATAATACATAATGCCTTGCCTTTGAATGGACTTTAATCTGAAACATTGTCCTCAGTGAAAATAATAAAAACTCAGAGTTATCGGGAGAGGAAGCACAGATCCTGGTATTTGGCTGCTCTTTACATGGATAGTTGTAAGCAGCTTATTAAGTGATTTCTTTGACTCCAGGGTGTGGATTGTTTATTTAAGACATTTGGCAGGGGTATGTTAACCAGTCTAGGAACTGTTATTCCTGAAAACTGGAGCAACATATGTGTCCACAGAGGAGGAACGTGGGCACACTCTTATTGTAGGACTTTCTCAGTGTCAAGCCAGCTCCCTGGCAATATTGTGACCTGCTTTCTGGTGGGCACAGTGCCAGGATGATGATTTGTAAACTCACCTCTCTGAGCGAAGGTTTAAAATGGATGAAACAGGACTGTTTGATCTTAATGAAATCCTTAATGGGAAAGCCAAACCAATTACATGTTTTCATTAGAATGTTCTTAATTCATTCATATTTTCTGAAAAAAAAAAGCAGAACAATATGAGAAGTATATTAATCATGTTACTACTTTGACTGTAATAATTTATTAAAAGGATCATAGTTTCCTGGAAGATTTACTAAGCCTTTTCAATTACTTAACTCTTGTAGAATAAATTACATACGGCAGAGCTGATGAGAAAAAAAAATGTGTGGAGTCATTAACTTAGAATATTTCAGAAGCACCTGAATGAAGATAATATTTTCATCTTCTCAATTCTTTATGAAATACTTTTTTCAATGTGTCAGACTTTTAGTAAAAGCCTTTATGACTTATTGATTCATTTCATCTTTCTCATCCTTAATATTGTAGATTGATGGCAAAGATTCATTAATTAGTATATTAATTTTAAGTAAATATTCTAACATCTATTTTCTTGCACATGGCACAAAAGCTTCATTCCTATTTCGTTATAGCAGTTAATGTCTAGTCAAGATCTGATGATGTTTGTTGTTGTTGTTACTGACCTGAGAATTCCCTTTCAGCTCATGCTTCACCTCTTCTTTCAGGTGTTTTCAGAACTACTTGTCTACACAGCCATAGGGCCTTGCTCTTAGATGCCTATTCATCAATTCAGTGAAGAATTTTCTAATAAAATTTGCATAGTATCTCTCAAAGGTGCATTTGTACAAAGGGTTTAAAAATCTAAATAATGGAATTGCAGGGAACTCCTGTACCCATACAAGAGTTATTGTTTTTGTTTAAATCTAAGATGACATTGATTCTTAAATGTGCCATTATTTTGTGTACCACTCAGAAGGAAAAAAAAGTGTTTATAAATGATGATGCATACTTAGGAATAATT
This sequence comes from Geosciurus inauris, assembly GCA_004024805.1. Lineage (NCBI taxonomy): Eukaryota > Metazoa > Chordata > Mammalia > Rodentia > Sciuridae > Geosciurus > Geosciurus inauris. The sequence continues at coordinate 531,711 of PVHX01000018.1, forward strand.
TTTACACAGCATATATATTTGTCACACTAGCTTTTGGGGATTTTGAAATTTATTCAATATATTCAAAGAGAGATGTCATTTCCCCATTACATTGCTTGTAAATGATAGCCAATCATTTTGAACATATCTCAGTTGCAAGATATAGCACAGCTTGATCTATTTCTATTCTTAGGTATAATAAAGCACTGTGGTTTTGCTTTGCAAAAAAAATAAATGAAATCACAGTCATCCTTCCAACAGCTAATATCTGCCTGCAGATATTGAAAGTTGCTATCAATTTCTAGATGAATCCTGATTTTAGAGATAAATTAGAGGAAGATATGTTACACAATATGAAGTAGAGGGGGAGTTGATAATGTCACAAAAGCATCCTTTGGGGGGTACTTTCAATATTATATGGTGCAATAGGATAACTATAGTTTACAACTAATTGTAAATTTCAAAAGAATCACAGGAGAAGAGATTTAAGGCTTCTAAACAGAGAAATTATAATAATGGAGGCGATGGAAATGCTAATTACCCCGATTTCATCATTGAACATCGTATACATGTTTCAAATTACATTATATCCTACAAATGGAGTGCAAATATTATGTTGATAGTAAGTGAAATAAATAAAGAGGTAGTATATGAGGAAGAATTTCGTTCTTAAAATCATTTTATGTGTCTATGTGAAAGAATGAACTCTCAAGAACTCCCATGTATGGACTGGGATTGTGGCTCAGTGGTAGAGCGCTTGCCTTGCATGCGGGAGGGACTGGGTTCGATCCTCAGCACCATATAAAAATAAATAAATAAAATAAAAATATATATAGAAAAAGAACTCCTGTGTAGTTTTGATCATCAGTTCTGAAACTTCCATGGGGTTAGTAAGATATTCACCAAGGGATGGACGGTGAAGAGCTATGTTTTCAGTAGCTATTTGCCTGTATTGTAAGTTTCAATCATTAGTCATACCCTTCATTTGTTTTCATTTTCAGTTTATATTTTAAATAAACAAATAACTGTTCTCAGAAACATCACAGATCTGTTGATAAAGTAAGCACGTGTTCAATTAAATTAAACTCTCTACAAAATAGTGCATCAAAACTGCCTCATTCTGTACACCATGACACGTGAGTATTTCAGGATGACAGTGCTTTGTCGTCACTGTATAGGCTTAGATTTGGAGTACAATTGCTGAGAACAGCCTACAGTAGCCCTCCAGCATTCAGAAACATTTCTTCAAACTCCGGGATGGCAAGAAGAGGTGCAATCTCTGATCTGAAAAACTGAATTTTGAGATTAAGTATCTGAACTTAGTATGTTTTGAAAGTCTAATTATTTATTTGAAATGAGTAAGGCTCTAGATATAGATATTACGTGTTATTAAAGATATACATTTGAGGGAAATCTTTATACAATAAGATGTGAGGCAAATGGTAGTCTTTTAAAACTTTGTCACTAATATGTAACATATTTATGTTTTTATATTTATTACTCATATTTAAAGAGATCATTTTATTATTTTTTATTATTTATATTTGTTATTTTCTCATTTTTAAATTTTTTTGATAATAACCTTTATTACACAAGTGGTTGTTAAAATTTTAAATTATTTTTATAAAATTTAAATGCAAATTTCTTCAGATTTGTGGTTCCCTGAAAACCTGTTTTTGGATTCAGTTTGAAATGGTGAAAGAAATAGTATGTGGATTTTGGCTGATAAGTAAAGCACCTCAAAGTTAAATCCCTAATAACTGAAAAAAGAGATTGATACATCTAATTTTTCGACTATAAAATTGAATACTAACAAAACATAAAAAAAGAAATGTTTTGCCAGGCCCAGAGGTGCACGCCTGTAATCTCAGCAGCTTGGGAGGCTGAGACAGGAGGATCAAGAGTTCAAATCCAGCCTCAGCAAAATGCGAGAAGCTAAGCAACTCAGTGATACCCTAATCTGTAAATAAAATACAAAATAGAGCTGGGGATGTGCCTTGGTGGTTGAATGTGCCTGAGTTCAATCCCTGGTACCAAAAAAAAAAGGGGGGGTGAAATGTTCTTTAAGAAGTATATTGTTAGTTGATTCTTCATTATTTTTATAAATACTATTTACATATAGTTTTAAAAGAAATTATAAGATAGTTTATCATGAAATATTTAACATGAATAAGGTGTGGAAACTTACCAAGGAAGTTTTCAAACTAAGTGATAATAGTTATTATCAAATAATAGAATCACTAATAACCAAATAATAATGATTCTGAAAGCATATACATAATATGACATATTTTTGATAAAAAAAAACAACAATGAAGTTTAGAATGAATCTGCTTTGACTTTGGAGGCCAGGCATACAGACCAAACTAGAACTAAGAATAAAAAAAAATTGCTAGGTTATAAAAAAAGCAAATACTGTTTCAGAACTTGTCACCAGAGACTAAAATTTTGACAATTTGGATTAAGTAAAATTTGAACATGTGAACACTTTTTTTTTTTAACCTGAGAGAGGCATAAAAATGACACTGTTTTCATCCTGTCCTTTTTTTTTTTTTTTTTTTTAGAATAGTGGATTAGACTTGTGAGATAGGTGGGAAATGAGAGAAGTTGTTTTAATATAGCTCATGATATCATGATAAGGTTTGTCAAGAGACAGTGGAAATCAAGGAGAAAAACAGTGATTCTGTAAATGACAGGTTATCAGCACAAGGGAAAGGGAGGAATCAAAAATAGCTCCAATTATGTTTTTATGTTTGCACACATCTCCACAGTGAAACCACCATTCTGTGTAATTAACAGGCTCCAATAAAGAAAAGTAGCACTGGGTTTCTTTGGTACATTAAAAGGATGTTAATCCCTGGAGTAGTAATTCAGTGAGATGTGAATTTTAGTGTGGGAAGAAGGGAGTTTTGTGAAGATTCCATGCAGTTTGAGTATCAGGTTCCAACAGGTTGTCAAAGTGAAGGTGGACATTCCTAGGGCAATCATACTTACTCACATGTGACCCATCCCCTACCCAGTACCCAAGTGTGCATAGTACATGTACAAGTCTATATTAACAACATAAGAATTTCATTTTAAACCCTGATGTAACCCATATAAGGAAAGAGATGGAGACAGAGATTTTAATTTGTATGTGAGAAAATACTTTAAGATTCTCAGATGATATCAACACAAGTATTCATAGTATGTATTCTTTTAGAAATTAAATAAATTTATGAATTTCACTTCTGCTACAGAGATACAGTAAACATCAGATCATAGCATGTTATAATGATCGTGTTATTCAAGATGGAGGCACATGTCTGAAATTTTACAAACTTGTCAGAAATCATATCTAAGGGTTAATGGGTTGAACACTAGATATTTTGGTTTTCAAATCTGATAACATGTCATTCTATTGCACAATAGGCAAAATATTAATTCATTTGCATCTTTTCTCCAAAAATGAAAATAGTTTATTTCTTGCTGATTGTCATTGAAAGATATTATTAATTCAATATATTTTCAAATCAAAAGTCTTTTAAATGTTTTTTATCTTGCATTATGCCTACTAACATTTCTAAATATATATTTGTTCTCAAGAATAAATTTAAATACCAATTTTCTTGAAAATTTACTATACTCCACAATAAATCTGAGCTTTATTTTGAAGAAAATATTTGTTTTACATCAGCTTCTTAAGATTTAGTACCATGAGGTTCACAATAGTTCACAGTAGCTGTGTAATTACATTTAGTTCTACAGCTTAAATATTCTGGAGCATATATGACATTTTTTCTTCTATGGAAAGCTATAAGATGTGTCCAGTCTCCTCAGTAAAGTTGACACCATTTGGATAAAAAGATGCTCATGGAACACAAAACAACTAACATCACAAAAATGACAAAACTATAAATCTACAAAATGTCATAATGTCAAAGGTATGATTCTAAAACTTGAAGATATGTTCAGAATATAGAATCATATAATTTTATTGGTATTTAAATCTGGTAGATCTTATTTTCAGTTTATGAGAATTTTGCCGGGAAGAAATGACCACCTAAAGGATGGTTCTCCATTTTACCACCTTTGATGATTCCACTTGGGGCATTTTGAAAAATATCAACTGAAGGCACTTTGTTGCTTTCAAATTATATTGGTAGAGATAACTAAAATATATATATATATTTTATATTCCCCAGAGAAATTTCCACCTTTTCTTCTCTGGGATTTGAAAGTACATGTAACTGTGGTGCCTGTCTGTATCAACCTCATGAAAGCCACATTGAGCTGGCTGCACCTGTCAGTCTGTGTCATGTCACCTTGCATGGTGCCTCGTAATGAATGCTGACATGAGGGAGCGGGCTGCCCTTGCACCTCGGAAAGCAAATTTGGAATGAAAGCAGATGGTGCATTGTTTGCTGGGTAACTATTGTGGCAATAAAATATTTAAATCTGATTGTGGAAAATGATTATCATGTTGCTAAACCTTGTAGTCTGCACTAAACTAACATTTCCTGATGCAAGAGATAAATGTTATTCTACTATGTTCCCTTAAATCATGTTTCAGAAGAGAAATCAGACTAAAGTTGTCTCTTTTTGTTAATTTTGAGATGGATATTAAACTAGACTATACAAAGGAACCACCTTCCAGGCTACCATGATTATTTAAAGATGATTTTTATAGATGTAATAACAATGATGCTTTTGTATTTGCTTGCAATGGCATTAAAAACCAAAATATGTAGTAGTAAATTCCTGTTTTGAAGAAGGTGACAGTGACTTCTTCCTCTTCTTCTTCCTCCTCCTCCTCCTCTTCTTCTTCTTTTTTGCCACTGATCAAAAATATGGCAAGGAGTAGCCAATGTACTTTTTCAGTAGCAAAAGTTTCCAGAGTTGATAACTATTTTAACAGGATATGGAATGAACCATTGCTGATCAATGTGTCCAAATGCAGCTAAATGATTCCTACATTACATTAAATTTCAGGCTAGGTCAATGAACACTGAAAATAAAACCTAATTATTCTCAATTGAAAACTGCAATATCACTATTAGGATATGACCTACTTTGGGAGCTCTTTAAATCTCTCTGCTGCAGTGAGTAACAGGTCACCTGAATTGTTTTTAAAAAGCATTCAGCTGCTGGGTGATACATCATAATTATTAGAAAATTGATGTTTTATATGACAAATGAAATCAATTATAAGAAAAAGGAATTACAATGGAGTAAATTTCTCTTTAGCCATAAGGTTAAAGGCATTCTCTCACAAACAATCTAATATTTAGAGAAGAAATACAATTAAAGAAGTCAATTAACCTAATGAATTAAACACTTCATTAATTTAACAATTAGTTCATAGAGACTGTTAAAACACAGGTATGCTTCATAAAGATTTATTTTTCTTAGATCTCAGGAGGTATGTATTAGTTTTCATTTAAGTAGAAATATCATTCTATGGAAATTTAATAGAATATCATTCTATGGAAACTTATTATGTAGATTCACTGATCAGTTCAAAATATAAACCATAAAAATAAATATACTGATCCAGTAACTTGAAATTATTTTTCCTTTGGGCTTCACTGAGATGTCTCATATTTCCTTTGTACTCAGTATCAAAATAAGTCCATATGTAAGGAATTATATTTTTCTATCTGAAAGTGTAGTGCAACATTTGGGGAAATATGTTAATGTTTTCCATGAATAAAAATTTAAATTGAACATATATTTTTATACCTATAGGTATGTTTTTTTTGTTTTTGTTTTTGTTTTTAATTTTAAGACCTATTCTGTCTTCTGTGACATCACAGAAATCCAGCCTGCATTCTGTTTGGTGGGATCCTTTGATTCAATCTCTGCTGTGAAAGATCCATTCATTCCCTGTGTGGAGTTTGGGTTATTTAATTGGCTGTAGATGCATGTGTATTCTATAATTGCAACATAAAAAGAACAATGGGCACTGTACTAACTAGAGACACAGACAGAAAGACAAATAAATGGAGACAAAGATCAACAGACAAAAACAGAATGTGAGATACATCAGACGGTTTTATAAACCAGCTACAGTACTGCCCCACCTGGTGCTCACGTAGTTACCATCTTCCCACAAGGACTTCCTTCCAAACATAATAGCCTCTTTTCAGTCTTCATCCTCAAAAACTCTCCTTAACTGTTGAAAACCCTCACAGTCCCTGCTTTGCCATTGAAACATTCTTCTGTATGTTACCTCACAAATATCTTCCTGACTATAAAACCGATCTCTGGGGAACCTGACTCACAATTAGAACTGCTTAATAGACAGCCAGTCGTTCGTCCATTCCTGCATTCCCTCATCCTCCCATCAAGCATTTCTTCTCGAGCTACTTAGTGGTTAGTCTAGAAGCCAAGTGCAAGACAGTGTCTCTCCTCTACTGAAGGAGCAAGTATGTACACATCCAATGCAAGGATGCCTATCACAACGAAAATGTTTTTAGACCATAATCCAGGTGTATAATTGTGATTTGTGAATTTTATCTTGAGAGTGGAGTGACAGGAATAAAAATAAAAGAAACCTCCAAGTGATTGTGACTCTATTGGGTGGAGGCTGGATCCAGGAAGCCTCACTCCACTTGTTGAGCACTGCTGCTGAGGAAGCAGCTGTTCTAAAGGAGACATGAACTCAGCAACAAGGCGCTTTCAGAAACACAGCTGAAGGACTCCAAGGCAGCCCATGGGTTCTGAGAGAGGTGAAGGGGAAGACCAGGGACAGCAGTACTGTAGAGGGTCTGTCAGGACAGAACAAACGCATGAGCTTTGTTCATAGGGCCGTGGAAAGATAACCAGTGTGTTTTCTGGGAAGTGCGAAGTCCTAGTGTTCATTTCACGAAGGGGGTGCTTCAAAATAGTCTGCAGAGCCTTCAGAAACCTTTTCTGTCCAAAACATAATATTTTTTTCCCCAAGTTTGTGTCTCTTAATTCATTCCAGCATTTTGTCTGTCTGGCCCACCTCTATGGAAACTCAGGTGTGTGAGGGACTAGCCTTCCTTCCTCACCCTCTTGTCCATGCCAGCTGTCACAGAACATCAGTTCTTTCTCCAAATCACTCCTCAGTCCATCCTTTCTCTCTATCCCCAGTGAAATTTTATTATCTCAGCCAATCAGAAACCCTTACATAAAAGGTTGTACTATTTTCACTTTTCTCATGCCTTAATGCTTTCTAATTTATCACCCACCCAGTCACGGGGTGGGGGGAGTGTCTTTAAGTTAATTTTATCACAACACTCCTGTGTTGCGTCATTACTGGACAAAATCCAAACTCAGCAGCATGGATTCAAGATTTGTTTTTCTCTTTGACCCTGACTTCTGGTTCTCAAACCCCAGTTCTGGCCTTGCTTCAAAAGGTTCTGCGATACCAGCAGGAGGCACTGGGATTCTACAGTTGCGTGTGCCTAGTCAACACAAACCATGCAAGCGTCTGTTATTACAGCTTCCCAAAACTACAGATGTTGATGAAACCAAGAGAGAATCAAGCATAAAACTGAGATTAATGAACTGGAAAATAGTTCAGATCACATATACAGAGTCGAATTTTCTGAAACGCATATAAAAATAAAGGGTGGATATATAGGAATCACAGAGCAGAGCATCACATACAGAGTACTGGGTGTCAGAATTCTTCGGAATTCCCTCCAACCAGCAGTTTCATGAGGACATGTTGTATCTATATTATGGTAAATTGACCTGAAATCCACTACTCTGTCCCTGGTTCCTTTTCAAGGGCAATCAATGTTTAGGCCGAGTTTCATTAACTGATGCTGGTGAGAAATAGTCAGTCCCCTATGAACAGTCAGGACTAGTCTTTCAATGTGTTATTTTAATTAGCAATAAATAACAAATTCGTGATTTACACAAAAGGAAATTAACAGATTTTATCCTTAAGATCTAATGACAATTTTGTTTAACTTGATTTTGATCCTTGGCCAATTAATGCAATCTAAATTTTCTTCGCTGTGTCCTGCAAAGTTTTGCTTTGCTAGTAAAAGTTCAGGTAACAGGGAGCTTTCTCTAGTACATGGAATTGAGGCTTTAACAAAGAGAAAATACATTATCATTGCATCCCAGACCTTCCAATTTGATTGTCCTTAACCATATATAAGGGCTTGGCAACTAACCCTTTCCTTGGTATATATGGTATGTTTTCAAACCTAATCTAATCGGTTCTTTCTAAGAGTTGATCAACAAACTAATGTTTTTTTGTAATGAGACTGCATTATTCCATGTCAGCATGAAAAAAAATAGTTCACTAAATTTTCCTAAAGCTAAATATATTCATTGTTAAGGACTTTAAGTTATAGTTGAGATTATTTATTTTATAATTTTTGGTATTGAAATGCCTTCCTTTCCATAAAAAGCCAATTATGGGAGACTCTACTCTATGATGGTATACTCTTGTTTGTTTGTTTGTTTTTAAATACCATCATGATTAAAAAATATATAAATATTACCAACCGCAACCTCCCTCTCACACACATTTTGAAATTACTGTTCCATGAAATTGAAATGTGCAAGAATTCTTCTAGTATTCATTGACAATTATGATTCTACCATTTTAACGAAGCATTTTAGAACCTAAGTCGTGTTCCTCTTCTTCATAACAAATAGGAGCCATAATCCTTTCGTGTTAGATGGTAGACCTCTTGGTCACCAGCCTTGACTTTGCATTCCCTAAAGGCTCTTTCTTCTGGTAAACTAGTTATTAGAGGTTTTGTTTTTAGTTCCACTTAGTTACATTTTTATTTGTTGTTCTGCAGTGAATATATAGATATATATATATAACATGTCTGTGTCATTTTACATGTAAATGTGCATTATAGGACTGATCAGAGTATGTGTTAATGACTACTGCTAAGTTTAAATTCCTGTCATTGTTCCTAGTCATAGACTACATACATATGTGTATGTTTCTAAAAATAAACCACTAACTTGATCATTTAGTATTATCAAGTATTACTATGTAGAACTGTATGTGCTATACTCATTCTTGTATTTGTGATAACATCTAAAATATATATAATACAATACAAATACAATGTTTTAAAATTATGCAAGAAGCAATATCTTAGTAATTATAGAAATCTTTATAAAAACTCTAATTTCATAATAGTAAATATAATCCCCACCAATGTATTGTGAATATCTTCCCAGCCATAGTATTAATGAATATGTGAATAAACTGATATTTCCACGATGTGTATTTCTTAAGATCAGTGCAATTAACAACATATTCATACAATTTGAACCAATGTATTTACTTAATACTTACACTTTTTTCTTTCCATTTATTTCTATTTTTTTAAAATTTATATATTCTACTTAGGTATACGTGATAGCAGAAAGCATTTTGATTCATTGTACACAGATGGAGCGCAAATTTCATTTCTCTGGTTGTACATGATATAGAATCACATTATATATACAGTCATACATGAAGCTAGGGCTAAGATGTCCATCTCCTTCCACCATATTTATTGTCCCCATGTCCCCTTCCTCCTCCCTCCCCTTTGACCAAAGTTCCTCATTCTTCCCATGTCCTTTACCTCATTATGGATCAGCATCCACTTATCAGAGAACATTCAGCATTTGGTTTTCTGAGATTGGCCTTCTTCACTTAGCATGATATTCTCCAACTCTATCCATTTACCTGCAAATGCCATCATTTTATTCTCCTTCATCCTGAGTAATATTCCATTGTGTATATATACCATAGTTTCTTTGTCCATTCATCTATTGAAGGGCATCTAGGTTTGTTCCAAAGTTTAGCTATTGTGAATTGAGCTGCTATAAACATTGAAGTGGCTGCATCACTGTAGTACGCTGTTTTTAAGTCCTTTGAGTATAGACTGAGGAGTAGGATAGCTGGGTCAAATGGTAGTTCCATTCCAAGTTTTCTAAGGAATCTCCATACTGCTTTTCAGATTGGTTGTACCAATTTGCAGTCCCACCAGCAATGTATGAGTGTACCTTTCCCCCACATCCTCACCAGCACTAATTGTTGTTTATATCCTTGATAATTGCTGTTCTGACTGGCATGAGATGAAATCTTAGAGTAGTTTTGATTTACATTTCTCTAATTACTAAAGATGTTGAATATTTTTTCATATGTCTGTTGATCAATTGTATATCTTCTGAGAAGTGTCTGTTCAGCTCCTTAGCCCATTTATTGATTAGGTTGTTTGTTTTCTTTGGTGTTTTATGAGTTCTTTATATATCCTGGAGATTAATGCTCTATCTGATGTGCGTGTGGCAAAAATTTGTTCCCAGAATGTAGGCTCTCTGTTCACTTCATTGATTGTTTCTTTTGTTGAGAAGAAGCTTTTAGTTTGAATCCATCCCATTTATTGATTCTTGATTTTACTTCTTGCACTATAGGACTCTTGTTAAGGAAGTAAAGTCTTAAGCCAATAGGATGAAGATTTGGGCCTACTTTTTCTTCTGTTAGGAGTAGAGTCTCTGTTCTAATTCATAGGTCCTTGATCCACTTTGAGTTGAATTTTGTGCATGGTGAGAGATTTGGGTTTAGCTTCATTTTGCTGCATATAGATTTCCAGTTTTCCCAGCATCATTTGTTTAAGAGGTTATCTTTTCTCCAATGTACCTGTTTGACACCTTTGTCTAGTATAAGATAACTGTATTTAAGTGGGTTAGTCTCTGTGTCTTCTATTTTGTACCATTTGTGTACATATCTATTTTGACACCAGTACCATGCCATTTTAATTACTATAGTTTTGTAGTATAGTATAAGGTCTGGTATTGTGGTGCCTCCAGCTTCACACATCTTGCTAAGGATTGTTTTGGCCACTCTGGGTCTCTTATTCTTCCAAATGAATTTCATGATTGCCCTTTTTATTTCTATAAGGAATGACATTGAGATTTTAATTGGAATTGCATTGAATCTGTATAGTGCTTTGTATGGCCATTTTGACAATATTGATTCTGCCTATCCAAGAGCATGGGAGATTTTTCCATCTTCTAAGGTCTTGTTCAATTTCTTTCTTTAGTGTCCTGTAGTTTTCATTGCAGAGATCATTCACCTCTTTTGTTAAATTGATTCCAAGGTTTTTTTTTTGTTTTTTTTTTTTGAGGCTATGGTGAATGGGATAGTTTTCCTAATTTCTCTTTCAGAGGATTCATCGCTGATAGATAGAAATGCAATTGATTTATGGGTGTTAGTTTTATATCCTAGCTGGGCATGGTGGTGCACACCTATAATGCCAGCACTTTGGAAGGCTGAGACAGGAGAATCATGAGTTCAAAGCCAGCCTCAGCAATGGTGAGGCACTAAGCAACCCAGTGAGACCCTGTCTGTACATAAATACAAAATAGGGCTGGGGATGTTGTTCAGTGGTGAGTACTCCTGAGTTCAATCCCAGTACAAAAAACAAATTATATCCTGCTACTTTGCTGAATTCATTTATTAATTCTAAAAGTTTTCTGGTGGAATTTTTTGGATCCTCTAAGTATAGAATAATGTTGCCAACAAGTAACAATAGTTTGAGTTTTTCTTTTCCTATTCATATCCCTTTAATTTCTTCCATCTGTCTAATTGCTCTGGCTAGTGTTTCAAGGATTATGTTGAATAGCAGTGGTGAAAGAGGGCATCCCTCTCTTGTTCCCCTTTTTAGAGGGAATGCTTCCAATTTTTATCCATTTAGGATGATGTTGTCTTTCATTTAACATAGATAGCTTTTACAAAGTTGAGGTAGGTTCCTACTATCCCTAATTTTTCTAGTGTTTTGAAAATGAAAGGGTACTGTACTTTGTCAAGTACTTTATCTGCATCAATTAATAAAATTGTATGATTCTTATCTTTAAGCTTATTTATGTGATGGATTACATTAATTAATTTCCATATTTTGAACCAACCTTGTATCCCTGGAATGAACCCCACTTGATCATGGTGCACTGTTTTTTAAATATGTTTTTATATGTGATTTGCCAAAATTTTATTGAGAATTTCAGATCTATGTTCATCAGGGATACTGGTATGAAATTTTCTTTTTGATGCGTCAGTCTGGTTTTGGTATCAGGATGATATTCCCCTCATAGAATGAGTTTGGAAGTTTTCCTTCCTTTTCTATTTTATGAAATAGTTTAAAAAGTATTGGTATTAATTCTTCTTTGTAGGTCTCTTAGAACTTGGCTGAGAATTCGTCTGGTCATGGGCTTTTCTTGGTTGGCAGGCTCTTGATGGCATCTTCTATTTCCTTGCTTGAAATTGATCTGTTTAAGTTGTGTATGACCTCCTGGTTCAGTTTGGGTAGGTCATATGCTTCTAGAAATTTGTCAGTGTCTTCAGGGTTTTCTATATTACTTGAGTATAAATTTTCAAAATAGTTTCTAATTATCCTCTGTATTTCAGTAGTGAGTGTCATGATATTTCCTTTTTCATCAAGAATTTTAGTAATTTGAGTTTTCTCTATCCTTCTTTTCATTAGGGTGGCTAAGGGTTTGTCAATTTTAATTATTTTTTCAAAGAACCATCTTCTTTGTTTTGTCAATTTTTTAATTGTTTCTTTTGTTTCAATTTCATGGATTTTAGCCATGATTTTAGTTATTTCCTGTCTTCTACTTTGTTTAGTGTTGCTTTGTTCCTCTTTTTCTAGGGCTTTGAAATGTATTGTCAAGTCATTTATTTGTTGACTTTTTCTTCTTTTAATGAATGAGCTTAATGCAATGAACTTTCCTCTTAACACTGCCTTTATGGTGTCCCAGAGATTTTGATATGTTGTATCAAAGTTTTCATTTACCTCTAAGAATTTTGTTATCTCTTCCCTGATGTCTTCTGTAATTCATTCATCATTCAATAGCATATTATTTAGTCTCCAGGTGTTGTAGTAGTTTCTATTTTTTATTCTGTCATGGATTTCCAATTTTATTCCGTATGGTCAGATAGGATGCAGGGTAGTAGCTCCATTTTTTTGTATTTGCTAAGACTTGCCTTGTGACATAACATATGATCTATTTTGGAAAAGGATCCATGTGCTGCTGAGAAAAAAGTGTATTCAGTCGTTGATGGATGGAACACTCTATATATGTCTGTTAAGTCTAAATTATTGATAGTTTTATTGAGTTCTTTGGTTTCTTTATTTAATATTTTTTTTTTGGAAGATCTATCCAGTGGTGAGAGAGCTGTGTTAAAGGTCTGCCCTTGGCTGGGCTTCTGTGGTGGTCCCTGAAGGTGGTCCTGGGTCTTAGCCTGTGCTCCCGCCAGGAGCGGGATAGTTTTATATTTTTATATTTTTATATTTGTTTACAGGAAGAAGGTTGTTCATAGCATTAGAAACAATAACTGAATAACTGTACAAATTCCAATTCCAATGGCAATGTCATTGTTGGCCTCATAACTCAGAGTTCAAATGCTTTATAATTAACAGGCTATTATAGCCAGTAGCAGAATCTTCAAACACTCTGTGTCATGCTCCTGCAGTTTATAGTATTATTAGGGTTTATCTGCATACAGAGTTTAAGGTTACTGAAATGAGCAAGAGTTGGAAGGGAGAGTGTGTAGGTTGCTGTTACTTGTGCTCCATTCTGTTAAGATTCCTAAATACTGACTTTGTCCTGTTCTACTAATGAGGTCCTGGGAGAAGGATGGGTGGAAGAGAGAGATGGCTGTGATCAAGACCCCAGAGTTTAGCCAACCTGCAGGTTTCATCTAGGAGTGGTCAGGGAGAGGACCTTGGCTCTCAGAGATTGAACTTCTAACACTGACCCAAGCAGCCATCAGACATTGTCAGCTCCAGGTAGTCTAGTAAACTGCTCCAATTGAGAAAAAAAATAATTTTGACATATTTAAAATATATTTACATAGAATATGAAGGAAATAATATATTGATTTGTATTTCTTAAAATTTATACCTTAATTTTTACATTATTCTCCATCAATTTATGTATGCGACTGATTATATAATATAGATATTATATTCAATGCCAAAACTGAAATTTAATATCTTCTTGGTTTCCTTTTCTGATTTCATCCCCCACCACCAAAATGGACAACTTGGTATGAGAAATTTGGAGCATTTAGAATTTAAATCAATTTTCTGCATAAATAGCATTATTCTGTTTCCAAATTTTAGCTCACTGAAACTGCATTATGCATATTGCAAAACATTTCATCAATGTACATGTATACGCAGGAGAGTATTTTTCTGGGACCAATTTATATGTATTGTATGATGTTTCAAGACTCTGCAAAAATTGGCTTTGTGATCAAGGACCTCTTGATGTGATGCTTGAAAATTTTGATTTTGGAGATAGAGGGAATATAAACTTTCATTGAGAATGAAAATGGGTATTTTAAAATGTGGTGGATAAACAGGATTTCATTTCTTCTATTTCTTATAAAACATTATTTACAATGTCACTTTTTGAAACAAGGGCAAGGGGAAAAAAAACAAACAATAACCCCTTGGTCTTATTCTCGTGATATGGCAGACAGAGGGATTAATAAAATATTTAAAGATTCTGTAAGCCAACCACCGAACAACAAGGACAACTATTTTTTAAAATAAGGCTTTGGAAAGGGCCCATTAGAATTGACATTCCAGAAGTGAGGAGGCAGCAAATTCAGTTTTCAAATGGCCAGGTAAATGCCTGTGGCTAGGCTAATTAATTAAAGATACTCAAGGATATCTTTTTAGACTGTAACTCATACATGCATTTTACCAGGATATAAAAATTAGAGTTACACAAGATATATGTTCCTGTTAAATATGATATTTTAATGTCATGAAATCAAATAATAAATGCTTTAGGAGTGACTCTCATTGGTTCTTTTTAACTCTTTACTTATGTTCCATTACTCAGTTAATTTTTTCCTTTTATATTCCTCTTTCTACAGCCCAACTTTAACCCAAAATGTTTGTATTTATCGTAGCTTTTGCAGTCTACATGATCAAACATAGACACCTTCAAGTAGGGTGTCCCCAACCTCCTCCCCTTCCCAGAGTTCTCAGAATTCTTATTTACCTTCTCTTGCTTTCTGTGTGGAGGGAGAGATGTTCCTCTCTCTGCCCATAGAAAATTTATCAGTCTTTGCTCTTGACTTGATGTCTACCCATCTTCTCTCCTAAAATAGGATGGAAAGGGAGGGAAGAAATGAGGAAAGAAGGAAAAAAAACAGGAAAGGAAGGTGAGGAAAGGGATGGGGGAAGAGGGTATATATATATATATATATATATATATATATATATATATATCACCAGTATTTTCAAATCTTATTATTTGGAGTCTATGAAACATTTAATATTGCCAACTGTACATTAACACATAGGATCTTACTAGAAACTAGAAAAAAAGACATGGGTTTTACAGATTGTGAAGTTCGGTCAATAATCTCAGTGCCAATTGAAACAGAGAGGTCCAGCGTGCCAAAAGCACCTCTCGAAGTCCTGTTTTCCTACCTCAGAAGGCATCTCTGGTTCAGAATAATTGATGAGGTTCTAAATGAGTCCACCCAGTATAAATGATGAGCAACTCTCTTCTACACTGAGGTAAGAATTGTATGGCTTAAATGTGACCTTCTCTGGGGAGTCATTGTTCATAGACTTTGGACTCCATTTTTTATAAGCAGTCCTTAGGGATATCTTGCTAAGGATATTTTTGAAGGAAGTTCTTTTCCTTATGCCAAAGGGTCCAGGTGACAAAGAGATTAGACAAGGACACCTGCCTGTCTGCCTCCTCTTTTTTCTACAGAATTGAGTTCCTGATGAAAGCAACTGCAAGGTTGCTGGCCAACCACTGTGCCCTCCCTCTCAGCCACTCACTCCCTTTCCCTTTGGGTTGCTCTCCTAGTTCTCCTCTCATCCTCTGAGGATCTCTAAAGTCTTGGTGAGAACATTCCTTGGCCATAGGATTCTTTTGCACTCTTTTCTTTGGCTACAGTCTTCTTTAGATGATTTTTACCTTTTTAATGTTTTTAACCATTACCACAAACCATGACTCAAAATGTACTTTTCCAAACTGGTTAAAGAGTTCCTGGTCTGCCTGTTCAAGTAACTGCTAGACAACTCTAAGCTTCTCTAAGAATGAGGAGCCAGGAGTAGCAAGCTGCTGAGGTTTTAGTCATGGAGGTATCTGAGCTTGGGGCAGGTTCATGAGTTGTTAACGCCTGGAGCAGCTGCAGGGAGGTCTAGGGATGAAACAGAAGCAAAGTGTCCGTGGCCCAGGAAGAAGCACTAGCAGGTCAGAACCTACCTGGACTGGGTATATGAGGCAAGGTTCAAATCAATAAGTTCTTCAAGCAAAGCAACTTCAAACTCCAGTGAGTTAAATAAGATAGCAAAGTATTCCTCTATAAGGTCTGTTTCTGAGTTGCTCAGAGTGGTGAAACTTCTTTGCCATTTGTGCACATAATGGTTTCCATGTTTTGGTCCATACTAGTAACTCCAGTTAAATAAAGGGCTGGCAGAATGAGAAGTGTATATACTACTTTTTATCACCATCTCTGTCAACTTAATCACTTACTTCACAGAAAGGAAAGAGGAGACAATCTATGGTAGGTACAATTAGTTGTCTCTGCCAAAGTCACCTCTACAGAGAGAGCCCTCAAAGAGGTATGAGCCAACTTAGAACTACAACCAATTTTTCAGACACAGTGACATCTGGACCTCTGCAACAATGTGTGTGTCCTGATCAAGCTTATATTTCAGACTTTGTGATGCAGAGGCGCGCTCGGTGAGCATGGCCCGGACAAGCTACATCACCAGACCCATCTGCATAGTTGATTCTATACTTACCCTTTATTGCCCGTGGGTGCTCTGGCCATGCTCACTCACTCACCAAGTAGGTGACCACATCACATACGCTCATAATACTCCTTGGCACGCTGACCATTCCAAATGCATTTTTTTTTCTGAAATTTATCTAGGCATTACTCATGCTTGCTATATATAAACATCTAGATATGTTGAATAAACCATCACAGTTATATTCAAGATGTTGAAAATGACAGGCAGTTATGTATTTTGAGACAATATACAAAAAATACATGTATTTCTGACCACAAGTTTATTTAATACATTTCAATCAACCGTGTGTTTATATTCTATTGCCACATAAGGAATTAAAACGAGCTTACCTTAAACTTAGATTAATGACACACCGTCATTGTTTAAAGTTTCTGTGAGTCATCAAGTGGGCATGGCTTTAATGGGTCATAAGCTCAGGGTCTCACAAGGCTGTGAGTCCCACTAAGGTGGCCCAGGCTGCATTTGCATTTGGAAGCTCGACTGGGAAGAGTTAGCTTCCAAGCTCATTCAAATGTTATTAAGATATATTTCCTGAAGTTGTCTGACTAGGATTCTCTTCTTATTAATTGTCTGTGAATGCCTACTCTCAGCTCTTCAAAAGAGCCGAAAGCTTATTTTGACTCATATTTTTAGATGCTCAGTCCATGGTCAATAGACTCCATTACTCTGGGCCTGAGGTGAGACAGAACAGCAAGGTGTGACTGAGGAAGCAACTGAGGACATGTCCACCAGGAAATAGAGAGAGAGAGAATTCCACTCACCAAGGACAAAATATAAACCCCAAAGGCATCCAAAACCAGTTAAAGCATATCAATAGATTAATCCATTGATTAGATTACAACTCTCACAATCTAATCTCTTCACCTTTAAACAATCTTGCATTAGCTCACACATGATATTTTGGAGGACACATCATATCTAAACTATAACAGAATCTGATTATATACTCTACTATCTGGATGGAATCATATGTGTTCATGTCTAAGTGTATATAGAGTGCATTTCTGCTCTCAGGATTGAGATCTTTGAAGTTGTTTTGTAACTCAATAGAATAAACTTGTTGATTAAGATTATAGTGAAATGCACAAAAATAAATATATGAATATTTTAAAAGTTTACTCTTAAGACATATGTAAAAACTGTTCAGTCTTCTAAGAAAGCTGAGAAAATAGAAACTAGTGAGTTTAAAAGGCTAGTCTTCATGAAATAACCCATGAGAAGAAAAATAAGTGAATTTACAATGCAAGAGAAATTTTATGAGGAAATTTGCAGAAAGTATATGACAAAATAATTTTAAAGTTCACTTGACATTTTTTTTCATGAAGTGTATTCTGTGAATGAAGGTTCTATTTTAATATTACATGTGGAACCAAAGCACAGATAACCTAAAACACAACAATGTTTCAGATATAAAGGAAAATGGGAGCATGTGAACATTGTAGTGTCTTACTAAAGAAGTTAAATTTGTAGCTATTTTTAAATAAAAAAATACATAGAAAACTCCATTTCCAGATGGCTTAACTGGTATGCTCTACCAAACATTTAATGAAAAAATAAACCATTCTATAAGTAATCTTTCAAAGTATTGAGGAAGAATAAATACTTCCCAAATAATTCTAAGTCCAACATCTTCATTATCCTGATACCAAAAGATAAAGACATTATTTTTAAAGAAAATTGCAGACAAATATCTCTCCTGAACATGGAGAAAAAATTACTAAATAATATTTTAGCAAGTCCAATGGAACAAAATATAAAAACAATATTACATCTTAGCAACTGGATTTTATCTCAATAAAGCTGAGATTCTCTAGTGTGGGCTGAACATTAGAAATTTGACTGATGCAATTTACCATGTTAATTGAAACAGTCTAAACTCTATTCTTTATAAATACTCTGAGATAATTAGATATATGAGAAAATTTTATTAACTTGATAAAGGTCATGTAAAAACACACACACACACACAACTAGAACTCACCATTCAGTGAGAAGATTTGAAGGATTTCAAGGCAAAGATGTTTGCCCCCCACTATTTCATTCAGAATTGCATTTAAGGTTCTAGCCAGTGCCAGCACTCAAGAAAAAAATAAAATGCTTTCAGAATAGAATAGAGCAAAATAAAATATCTTAACTCACAAACACATGATTGTCTATGTAGAAAAATCTGACAGAATTTACCAAATACTAGAACTAGTCAAAGACTTCCATAAGGAATCAGGATATAAAGTTGATAAGTAAAATTAATTCTTTTACTTCACATTGGTACCAAGCAATGGGAGGTTGAAACAGTAACAAGTCCTTCAGCTTGCGGGAAATGAATTCTTCCCATAAACATAAGCCTGCAAGGGCATTACTCCCCAAGAACCTGCAATAAGAAATGCAGCCCTGCTGATGGAATTTTTTGTCTTGTAAGACCTACCACCAGTCTTTATGGGAGGCCCCATAGAGTTGGCCTGAATGCCTCATCTACAGAGCAGTGAGATGGTATGTTATAAACCAACAAATTTATGGTAGGTTATAATAGCAATAGAAAATTAATAACATATCACATTTGATACAGGTCTTGTGTCCAGTATGCACAAAGAACACTTAAAGCTGAAAAATAAGGAGAAGGAGGAGGAGGAGGAGGAGGAAGATTCGCCCTGTAAGAGTGTGAAGGAAGCAGATTTCTCATACATTAATGGCAAGGAGGAAAATGTTACAATCTCTTGGAAAAGAAGTTCATAATTATTAAGAAGTAAATTCTAGACCCAGGACTTGACCCAAACATTCCACTCCTAGATATTTTCATAAGAAATTGAAAACATGTGCCCATGCAAAGACTTGTACACAAATGCTCATTGCAGTTATATTTCTAAAAGCCAGAATCTGGAAATGATCCAAATGTTCATAAACACATTAAAAGATAAACAAATGGTTATGGAAGCAACAGAAAACTAAAGGACCTATATCTAAAAAGGACTTGCATCCAGAATAGATGGTACACTAAATGCACAATGGACGAATAAATAAAACGAAGTGAAAATAAACAAACTGCACTTAAATAGATATGTAGACATAGACAGCTATGGATGCAGACAGAAATAAAATAGGCTTGGATGCATTCCTAAAGAACTAGGAGATTATTAGCATGAGTCTTCAGCCATGAAATGTGAAAGGGTAACGTGCACAATGTTTCAATAAGATTCTCAGAGTTTAAAAAAATTGGGAGACAAATATTTGAATATTTCAAAAATAAGTGTTTTTTTTTTTTTCCTTTGTAAATTGGTTTGTATCTACTGGAAAAAAAGAAATCCACAGACACGGGAAGCAAAATCACACCAAGCAAAATTTTAAGAATCATTTTGGAGAGTGGTTACTATCTCAGGCTTCAAGATATTGGCATCTTCTTGTTCTTAAATGGGACATTTTGTTTTGTATTTCCTCATTTCCGTATGTTACAAAGAACATCTACTTGTGGAATCAGGTAAGCAGAAATCATTAATCATTTCACAAATGAAGAGTAGTGTCAATCAAGATTGATCTTAAGAACAATTGTGAATCAAATATCCCTACTTTTTTTTTTGTATATTTTTCTTTCACATTTTAGTATTCTAAGACATTATACATTCTAAAATATCCCAATGCAGAATTTAATACATGAACCAACAAGTGAATCTGTAAATAGAAATAAGCATGTACTGACCAAAAAAAGAATAAAGAAAAATAGAATAAATGATCTCTAAGGAGTATGTCTTCTCTGCCTGCCTCTATCAAGCTCAGATAGCTTGTAGCAGTAAGAGCCCAGTGAGAGTCTCCTTGTGTCTGGTGCAGTGAGCAGAGGTGACTTTGAACTTGGACTGGAAAGAAGCCACTGGCTTCTCACCATTTATGGCTGCTCCATAGAAAGACCTTGACTCCCAGTTTCCTTCAGGCTCACTTAAATGTGTGTAGGTACTCCAAGAGGAGGCATGTCACTGGGCAAGTCCCGTGGCCCCAACTGCTCAGAAACTCTGGTCTGTTTGTTACCTCTCCGGTGCCAAGAATGATAGACATTTAAAAATTTCACTTTTATATAGATTTTCTCAAAATGGGGATTGAGAGGAAGGGGTGTGTGTATAGCCGTGTGTTTCCTCCTTATTCTTTGATAGAAACACTAAGATATTAAGCATTTACTGTTTTTCTTTTCTTCTTACATGGTTTAATTATCTTCAGATAGAATATTACAGCCTTGTATTACCAAGATCCGGGATAAAATAGTGATGATTTATCAAACCCACCTTTGAACAGAAGAAGGAAACTTTCCACATGAACAATATCTTCTGGCCTCAAAGAGTATTTTACTAGTTTCTTAGCTCCCCTGGAAATTGGCTGGTCTTTTTTTTTATTTTAAATGTGTATCAACTTTATGTGTATTAATAAGGGATAAGTAAAGCAAAATAAGAAGGGTGAAAGAAGGAGGAGAAAGAGGAAAGAGAACAGAGGAAGAGGGAGAAGAGAGAAAGAAAAATGAACCTATAAAAAGGAAATGTATGGGTAGGGAAAAATTGGAAAGGTGAGACATCCTTAGGATTTTCACAATATTCCAGGACCTTAATTCAGATTGAAATGCTTACACTCATGTGCACATACACACACACAAACACACACACACAAAATTTTTGGTCTTTGATGGCTTTGACGTATTGGTTTCTTTATTATATCATCATTTTCAGTAGTGTCTGAGAGCAGTAGAATTTTCTTTCTAGTCTCACTCAAAACTTCTCACTGTCTTTTCTCACTTGTTCCCTTTCTGTTATAGTTTCTAAACTGGAATTGAATTTCACTGTCACATGCTACTGAAACTGCTGTTTCTAACTTAAACTTTTAATTGTTGAATGCAATGATGTTTTCCTCTTCCATTTTCCCAGTCCATCCCTTGCTACAGCTCTCTCCTCTCTTTGTAAACCTGGTCGGGAGGCTCAGTCCCTCTGATTTCCACAGGAGCACACTGCTGCTGTGGAGGACCTCATCACTGGTTCCCCCAAGCCTGTTCCTGGGCTCCCTGGCCGACTCCTTCAAGGTGTTTACAAAGGTTGTCTTCTGCCTTCCATGCTTCCACCGGACACACCACGGGTAGACAGTCCGCCTGCTCACAGAGACCAAACACCACATCAATGTGAAGACTGATGAATCGTCTACAAGCCTAGGTTAGTCAGTGTTTCATTGTTGTGATCCAAATATTTGACATAACAATTTAAAGACAGAGATTATTTTGGTGCGTGGTTTCAGAGGTTTCAGTCCGTGTTCTTCTTGCTTCATTGCTTTCGTTGTGAGCTGAGGTAGAACGTCATGTTGGGAGGGAGTGGAAGCAGAGAGGGAGGAGAGAGAGGAGTGAGGGAGAGAAAGGCCAGGGTCAAGACAAACCCTTCGAGAGCCCATGCCAGGGACTCATTTCCTCCAAGGAGGGTCTACCTCCTATAGTTTCCACCACCTCCCAATTCAGATTACAAATTCATCCATGGATTAATCCACTGATGAGGTTAGAAACCTCATGATCCAATCATTGCCTAAAAGCCCTGTCTCTATACTTTGCGGCATTGGGGAACAAGCCTTTAACACATGAGCCTTTGGGGCACTTGAGATCCAGATCATAGCAAAGTCCAAACAGTTCGTTTGACATTCTGAGTCTTATGCTCAACCATTTCCTGAATATGGTCATCTTGATGTTCTACAAACATCTTGAGTTTCATGTCGGAACAAACTCCATCTTCTTGAAGAAATCTATATCTCATATATCCAGTCAAGAACCTGGAGAAGCATCCTGGTGGTATTTATCTTCCTACCCATTTTATCTTGTCAAACTCTAAATTTTGTATTACTTCCTAAATTCTAACAAATTGACCCTTGGTCTCTATCCCCATTTGCTTTAGCTGTGGTTCATTCTGTTGCTTTCCTATTTCTGTTCTACTGTAGTAAAGTGCTGAGTGCCATCCTCATTCATTATCTAACCTACCATTTGAATGCACACTGAAGATTTATGTGCACTATAAATCTCACCACATTACCTACCTGTACATTACATATTCTGTACTTTCCCACAGAATTCAAAGTAGAATATCTCAACCATATAGAACCTATCACAAAATTCTGTTCTGATAAGAAGACCTTCTCCTATGTTTAATTCTCTGTTGGGGATTTCCCTTCCTCTAGAATCCTAATGTTTCTCCTATTATAATAAACTACTAAGGACAGTGTCTCATTACTAGAAACTGGGGTAAGCACCCCTCCTCTGAGCTACCATCATATGAAACTTTTTATTGTTATGAAAACATTACACTATAATTACACACCTACCTTGCCACAGATAAAATCTTGGCTACGTGGGAATTGGGAAAGTGTTCCTCCCACACTTACAACAAACAAATGAGGGCAAACTTTAAACAACTTTCCTTAAAACTGTGAGACAACTGAGATCTCAGGGAAATCAACTCTTTCAAAATTTGAGGAAAGAGATATATCAGTCAAGGGGGAAACAGGAGCTGAGCCCTGCATACCTAAGAGTGATGACCTCAACACCATGGATTCTTATCAGAAGATCAGCTAGTGGTTCACTAAACCCACATGTGGGCTACTGAGAGAGGTTTGCATTCTCTTACACCATAAGGTGGCCACAGGAAAGATGGGAAGGATCTGAAGTGACTCAATTTTTGTGGTGTTGGGGTCGGGGAATGGCAGTTTCTAAATCTGTCTGAGCTTGTATTTTCCCTTTTGGCCCTGTGGAAAGCAAAAACAGGACTTACTCTGTAAGGGAATGACAAGAAAAACTGTAGCCTGAAGGCATAGACTGATTTTTGATTTACTCAAGTTTATTCTGTTAAAAAAGTAAAAGAAATATAATTATACATTCCAAATTTTTGTCTTTAAAAAAGCGCATGGCCTCAAAATGCAAACAGTTGGCATCTGAAGACTGACTGCTGCTTAACTTTAATTAGTTGTGTGATATTCCAAACTACTGCATCACCAAATGCAACCTGCTCTGATTACGAAGCTACATTAAACAAGTAGGTGCTTGAACACATCTTCATTGTTTTGAATATCGATAACATACAAGATGAGCTGATTTTCCTGAGAGAACTGCTTCTTTTAGGACTAATCAGAGATGAACAGTAAGTCTAAGCTTCAGTATCTCCTTTTACTTCTCACTCTTAACATGAGAAAACCTTTTGGAATGTAGGGTTTCCTGCTATGCAAGGTTCCCAAGTGAGAGGGAATTTAACACACCCTGTTACTTAAAGTTGGGGTTTTATCTCAATCAGATTCTGATATTCACAATCTAAATTAAATGCCACAGCTGACTATGTCTACATTTATTAGGGCAGAGAAGATACTTCTTTGATTAACTCTGAGAATCTTGCAAAGAAATAATTAACTTCCCTGAAACAAAGTCTCATAAATTGTATAAAGGAAAAATAATACCTACAAGAAGAATTACTGTGAAGATTAAATATTATTATAGATACTGGCCTTCTAGTTAACCTGTATATTCCATAATGAAACCTAGTATTACTATTGTTGTTGGAGGGTTTAATTTTTTTTTTAACAAATAGAATCAGTCTTGTGCTTTTGCATTTGATATGACTAAAGGGACACTCTACCTTTAACACTTACTCTATAAAAATGTGAGAAAATTGTGTTATAGCCACTAGTTTCCTTAATTTGCTGTAATCTTTAAAGTAAAAGTGAAAATGCACCTGATTTGACTAGAACAGCTTTGTCCTAGGTTATTATAGGTAGAAGAGTTCACGATTCATCAAAAGCTGAAGCCTATTAAGAGTTCTTTCAAAGAATAACTGTCTAAACTTGCAAACTGCAGATGCAAGAGCTGATGTGCTTATAATGGACTTTCAGCGCATGACATTTCATCAGGCATTCAATGAGCTAAATTTAGAGCAGCAGCTAGCATAATGGTACCATGGAGTCAAATAAAATCAGCACAATGATAGCAACCTGCAAAATTCAAAGACATTTGCAATGTTAATGCATTTGATTTATTAATCTTTTCCATTCAGCATCTTATTAAGTTTTAAATGGTCAATACTTAGCATCACATTTCGAGAAAGAAAATGAATCCCTGTCATATACTATGTTTAAAATAAAAAGCTTATACTTTGTGACTAGAACTGGCCCCGTTTGCATTCATTATGGATGAATCAACACACTGTATAGAGACCATTTTCTTTGTCATTGAATTCACTTCAGATGGAGACATTTTTTGATGCTTTTGTATCAGTGAAATTAAGTACCTTATAAATATGGTCTTGTATGAACAAGGTAATACCAGGGACAGAAAATACTGTGCATTCAGAAATCTTACCTTACACAAGTGTGAATGAGCACATACACGTATACCCCTTAGTTAATTACAGGGAGCATGCAGTGAAAAGAATAATAGGAGACATTTGTCTAAAATGAGCATGCAGCTGAAAATCTTACCTCCTGAATATTGCTCCAACCTGGGGCTTTCTTCTCATCCCCTGCTCCCTCCTGGTTCCTTCACACATAGTTTTTTGCCTTTCTGGGCCATTTCACAGTTTGAATAATATGCATCAGTGATAAATCACAAGACCTCTGAGAAATCTTTAGTTCTGAGAAGTAAAACATGACAGTGAATAGGTCAATATTATAATCATTTTGATATTTGTTATACCTACCTTTCTTGTATATAAAATGTGTTAATTTAATATATATGTATATGTATATATATATGTTTATTAATATACATATATATTTTACTGTATTTAAAGATTTAAGTGCTTAAACTTTGCCCCAATGTATCTTTAGAGTTAAGTCACTTAGCTGGATAGAGCTAAGACATTTTCTTCCTGGTACTAGGGCTGTGAGAACACTTTTTCTTTAATCTATTAGTAAAAAAATAAATCAGTTAATAAAAATAAGAGTGAAATTAAACAATAAAATTCTCATATTTGGGATGAAAATATGTGATAAAATATTTTGCTTCATGCACAGTATTATTCATACACACATATAATCATATCATTGCCTTATCAATTGTACATGTCATGCTATATTTTTCTACATGGAAGCTTTAGTATGTAAAATCAAATGTTTAGCGGAACCAGAACAATTCATGTTTATTTTTTTAACTTGGGCTAGTCAAATTATTTAGTTTTTCTACATTAAGGTGAAGAAATCTCAAGATCTGTTCATTTATAATACGTAAGATAAGCAGAGAACAATATCTAAAATAGCAGGGTTTTTATTAGTTAATTTTAGTTATACTTAAAGTTCCTTCTGACGTAATTATTTAAGCATGAAATATAGTTTGCTCTAATTTAATCCCCAGTAACTTCTCCCTTTCTCTCTGCTCTTCCCTCCCCTCCATGTTTCCTTCCCTCTACTCTATTGGTCTTTCTTCTATTTGTTCATAGTTTTTTTTTTTTAAAATTAGTACTTTGTAGATAAACATGAAGGAGATGAAGGAGAGATTCACTGAAGTATAACCCAACCAGATTATATGGTATTTCTGACATATAAGTATGTAGGAAAGTCAGGTGAGATTTATTCCACCATTCTTTCCTTTTCCTTTCTCTCTTTTCTCCCCCTCAATCCACTTCTTTTACTCCACAGATTTCACTTCTTTTTTCTTGGAACTCTCCCCCACCACCACACACACACCACACACACATTTGTCTTTTCCTTTTTTGTTTCCCCCTTATTTTGGTCTAGCTTCTGCATATCAGAGTAAACATTTAACCTTTGACTTTCTGGGTTGGCCTTATTTCACTTAGCATGATGGTCTCCAGTTCTATTCATCTACCACCAAATGCCATGATTTCATTCTTCTTTATGGCTGAGTGATACTCCACTGTGTATATATACCACATTTTCTTTATTCATTCTTCTGTTGACAGACATATAGCTTGGC
Source organism: Geosciurus inauris (assembly GCA_004024805.1). NCBI lineage: Eukaryota > Metazoa > Chordata > Mammalia > Rodentia > Sciuridae > Geosciurus > Geosciurus inauris. The sequence continues at coordinate 558,375 of PVHX01000018.1, forward strand.
TGTTGTGGATTGTGCTGCTTAAAACATGAATGTGGCTGTATTCCTATAATTTGCTGATTGTAGATCATTTGGATATGAACCAAAGAGTGTAACTGTTGGGTTATATGGTGGTTCCATTCATAGTTTTTTGAAGGATCTCCAAACTGCTTTCCAGAGTGGTTACAGTAATTTGTAGTCCCACCAGCAATGTATGAGTGTGCCTTTTCCCCCACATCCTTGTCAATATTGATTGTAATTTTTATTCTTGGTAATTACCATGCTGACTTGAGTGAGATGGAATCTCAATGTAATTTTCATTTGCATTTCTCTGATTCCTAGAGATGTTGAACATTTTTTAAAATATTTATTGTGCATTTCTACTTCTTTTGAGAAGTATTTGTTTAGTTTTCTTTGTTCCCCATTTATTAACTGGGTTATTTGTTTTCATTGGTGGTGTTTTTTGATTTGTTTGTGTATTCTGGCTATTAATGCCCTACCTGTCTTAAATTCTATTCCATTGGTCTTCATGTATATGTTGGTGATAATATCATGTTGTTTTTATTAAATATTTCTGTAGTATAATTTGAGGTCTAGTATTGTGATGCCTCCAGCATTGTTCTTTCTGCTCAGGATTGCTTTTGCTATTCTGGTTCTAATTCTTCAAATGAATTTTAGAAGTGTGCTCTCAAGTTCTATAAAAAATGTCACTAGTATATTGATGGAGTTTTCACTGATCTGTGTATTGCGTTAGGTAGTTTGGTCATTTTGACAATATTAATTCTAAGGATCCAAGAGCTTGGGAGCTTTCTCTATCTTCTAAAGTATTCTTCAATTTCTATATTTCAGTATTCTATAGTTTTTTCACCTCCTTGATTAGATTAATTCGAAGTATTTTATTTTATTTTTTGAGTTTATTGTGAACAGAAGAGTCTTCCTCATTTTGTTTCAGCAGGATTCATTATTGCAGTATAGGAAAGGAATTGATCTTGTATATTATGACTTTAGTAATTGTATTTATCAGCTCTTTAATTCTTCTGGTGCAGTTTTTTGGGTCTTCTAAATAAAAGATATGTCATCAGCAATCAGAGATAATTTGACTTCTTCTTTTCCTCTTTGTATTTATTTAATTTTCTTATCTTGCCTAATTGTCTAGTATTTAAAGGATCATGATTAATTGGAGATGTGAAAGTGGAAATCCTTGTTTTCTTCCTGATTTTAAAGGAAATGCTTTCAGTTTTTTCTATTTAAAATTATATTGGTCTTGGGTTTGTTATATATAGCCTTTTCAATATTGAGGTAAGTTCCTTCTATCGTTATTTTCTCTAGTTTTTAAAACATGACCGGTGCTGGATTTTGCCAAATGCTTTTTCTGTATCTACTGAGATAATCATGTGATTCTTGTCCTCAACTTTATTTAAGTGGTGAATAACATATATTGATTTGTGCATACTGAATCAATCTAGCATCCCTGGGATAAAAACCACTTACTCACGGTTCAGCATCTTTTTAGTGTGATGTGGTTTTGTGTGCGGTTTGCTAATATTTTGTTAAGAAATTTTCCATCAATCTTCAACAAGGATAGTGGATAAACTATCCTGAAGTTTTTTTTCCTTAATGTGTATTTCTCTGGTTTTGGTATTAGGGTAATACAGACTTCATAGAATACATTTGGCCGAGTTTTATCCTTTTTCATTTCAAGAAATAATTTGAGAAGGATTGGTATTAGTTCTTTTTAAGGTCTGGTAGAACACAGCTGAGAATATGACCAGTCCTGGACTTTTCTTTGTTGGGAAGGCTTTTAATAGTCACTTCAGTTTCATTATGTACTATGGATTTGTTTAAGTTTTCTATTTTCTCATGGTTAAATTTTAGTAGGTCAAGATATTCTAACCTATCAGAGTATAAATTTTGAAAATAATTTCTAATGGTCCTCTGAATTTCAGAAGTGTGTGGTGATATTTCCTTTTTGATCTCTAATTTTGTCACTTTTTGTCTTCTCTTTCTTTTGGCTAGTTTGACTAAGTGTTTATCAATCTTATTTATCTTTCAAAGAAAAACATCTTTATTTCTTTAATTCTTTGTATTTCTTAAATTCTCAATTTCATTGATTTTGGCTCTGACTTAATGATTTCCTGTCTTCTTGTGATTTGGGTTTTAATTTGATCTTCTTTTTCTAGGGCTTTAAGGTGTGGTATTAGATTATTTGGTATCTTTCTATTTTTTTAATGTAGGAAATTAGTGATATAAACTTTCCTCTTAGAACTGCCTTCATACTTTCCCAGAAATTTTGATATCTTATATCAATATTCTCATGTTAAAGTAAGGAGATCTTGATGCTTTGCCTAAAACACTCTTTTGACTGATGAACCAAAGTTCTGACCTGTCTCTCCATTTCTATCTCACATTTTTTCTCTCTCTCTGTGTATCCTTTATAATATTGTATGCACACATTGTACATATAAATGGACATATATATATACACACAGGGAAGCAATTTTAGTTATTAAAAAACTAGTACAGAATATCAATGTGTCAGACATTTTGATAAACATTAACAATTACTGTAATGTTGTATAAATTTAAACTTCTTAAATACAATTAGATTATAAAATACAAAACAGCAGTATGAAATAAAATTAGTATAAAATATTAGAAATATTTCAGAAATTGTACTTTCAAGACATCCCCTCCAATGTGAAAATTTCTTATGGATTTGTAGAAATTATGATGATATAGGTCCTGCCAGAACAATTTCTTAAAAATATAAATTTTTATGATTATAATGTATATTAATTGCATTATATTCAGTCAAAATATGATGTGCCATACTACATTTACAAGAATTATGTCACATCCACATGTCAAAGATCTCCCTAGAGGGGAATGGAACCACACTGACTTCTTCAAGCTAGTTTTAAATTCTCACTGGAATTTAGAATTGGCTTAATTCTCCCTGAGTTACACAGGAGCCTACCAAGGAGAACGAAGCAATAGTTACCGTGGACACAGCTAACCTGCAATTAATGTCTTTACATAATATTCAGAATGTATTTTTTCTTTTTGAATAAACCCTAATCTTGTGCCCATTTTACAGTAAAAATTTGTACCTTCGAAAAATCATTGAAATTATGTGGAGACGCGCCATACTAACTTTCTATAATTTAGTGAACTTTAATCCAATAAGCATTGGAGATTTAAAACAACTGAAGACTTCATAGGAAAATCCGAAGTTTGAAGCCCAAGGAAAAATAATAAACCATCCATTACAGCTTATTTTTTAAGTCATATTTCCTGTTTGAAAATAGAAAGTTCCCTTTTTCCCACTTTTTTTGATAGTGCGATGATTGCATCTAAATGGCCTCATAAAGTTCCTGCTGAGCGTTTGAGAAAAGATCAGATGACAAATGTAGTGAAGTTGAATCAGAAAAGATATGCATGCCACCACAGTGGCTTTAAACTCCTATTTACTTTCTTTTTTCAGTTCCCATCATTTTTGATTGTTACTTTTAGATAGGATTAAAATTATAGCATTTGAAAGTCGGTGTTTTGAAATAAATATATTATCCACTATATGAGCTGAAGAAGTTGCCTCTACAGTAATTTTACAACTCTCAAATACAAAAAACAAAAACAAAATATTATTCCAAGAGGAAAAATGTACTCCATTTCCTGAGGATAATTTGTATGCATCGATAATGTAAATGATCAAAACTATATATATGCTAGAACAAATAGTAAAAGGAAGCTATAAAGAATGGTTAGTGCAAGAAGAGTAAAGTTAATGTGATGGCCTTATAAATTGAGTATTAAGAGTGCCTTGGCCAGAGGAAGGACCACTGATATACAGAAAAAACCTCAGAGAATTCTTTTGTATGATGTATTCATACACATGGTGAGTTTGAATTTGGAACGTTTTAGGAATAACTGATGCCATTACAAAGCCAAATCTCTTAACATCACCTGCACAATTATGAGTCTGCCTAAGAGAAAGGTGGTGCCCAAAGTACAAAACCTGATCATTTTCATAACATATGTTACATCTTTAAGCTAAATTATGACATTGATTTATAATTTATCTATATATGATATCATTATATATTTATTATTTATCTAAGGTAATACTGTTCCAAACTCATAGCAAACTAATAGATTAAAAATGCATTTATGTTTTAAAGAAACAGAATTTTTGTAAGGAAAATTCTCCTTTAATTCTCAATTCAAAAGAGAATTAAATACTAAATGGCAAAGATCCTCCATGAAACAGCAGAGTTCCCTAAACCAGAGGACTCCAAGTTGCAATGCATACATGTGGTAGTAATACATGTGTGAAATTTATAACCCAATATGTAAATATTCCTTAATTTTTTTATTTACTGATAGTTCTGAAACTATTTCTCTAAGCAATGGGAGAGGGTATAAGCTACTATTTTCATGAGTAACCTGCATTAAAATTTTTTGCTATTAATACCCTTCCAGCCTTTAGTGAACCGTGATGCAACCCCATCGCCATGTTTGGCAGCAGAATTTTGTTTCAAGAATGTTACTGAAAACACAGTAAAAAAAACCTCTCTGATTCTGTAGTTAAAAATCTACATAAATGTGTCAACAAAAACAAACCAACAAAAACAATCTGGATCAACAATAAAATAATCCTAGATTGCTAGGAAGATAAAAAAAAAGATTAAATGAGGGCTGGGGATATAGCTCAGTTGGTAGAGTGCTTGCCTTGCATACACAAGGCCCTAGGTTCCACCACCAAAAATAATAATAATAATAATAATAAATTTAAAAAAGAAATAAACAAATAAATAAAATAATTTATATAACATAGATATTTTCAATTTAATAATAAGATGTTTTGCAAAAAGAATTAACATCCTAATAGGCAGTATTTGGTGCATAGCATTTGAAGCTCCTCCTTCTCCTGCACATCACCCTTTAGAATTCTAAGAGGGCTTGTGTCACTTAGGTGAGCTGAGGAGCCTGTGAAGAAAAGCTGCCCTGGTGGCACATAGGTAAATCAATGAGGGGTGTGGTCCTGGCAGACAGCTCTGGTCATGCATGCAGAGGTAATTCTCAACCACACCCTTCAGATTTTACCAAAGCTGTTGTATAGAATAATCAGCAATTCAAATTCATTTGTGTGTGTGTATGTGTGTTAATATATGTTACTAGGTGATCACTCTTCTATTTTCAAACATGAACACAAGATTAAATCAGTCTTTTGATTAGAAAGGTGATAAAATTAATTAATCTAATTATTTCAAGGAAGTCATAAGTATAACTTATGTTAAGGTGTCCCCTAACAATTGATTATTTTAAAAACTTATGGTTTTAATAAGATTAGAGTGAAATAAAGGTACAAAGATTAGATTCTATCCATTTACGTTATAAGTACCCTATTAGGATTATGTCTTTATAATTTTGTGAAATAGAAAAACTCTCCCATGTAGACATTAAAACAAGTACATGGAATGATTACTTTATTAGACCTTTTTGTTTTCAATGTCTGCCTTTGGACAAAGTCTACTACTTGTAAAGCAAAAATTCCAGTGAAGATCTCACTGTTTTTGTTCTCAGTTTTCACTCAGTTTATTTAATTGTTCCTCCCTGTTCCCTATTTACCCCTGGAGGTAATAGCATGGGTATCAGTGTGACCCACAACAAGGTCTTAGAAAAGGGTTTACTATGCTGTAGAAATTAGTGGGACATTTCGATCCTGCCATGCATAGCCACAGGAACTCAGGAGCACTGGTCCTTAGCTACTTCACATAATTTTCACTGAAAATTCTTAAGGATATTTCCTACATGTTTCCTGGAAATTTCAGCTTCATTTGTTCTAGAATCTTCAGTGTGATTCATGCACCGTCTCCGCTTAGATCCTGCTATGAGCCCCTCGGGTACCTAATCTCATAAGTGACAACAGCAACCTGTCTGAGATGGAGGAAAGGAAAACCGATCTCATCCCATACTGACATTGCATTTTTCCCTGTAATCTTGACTGTCGTAAAGTCTGAAACAGTGTTTTTGTTGTGAAATTACTGTTATTAAACAACTTCTTCAGCTTTTGATCACAACATTCCCTTTCTAGACTTCTCTCAAAAGTAGTCTACCATGGTGGACAGTCAAAAGCCATGGTCTTCACCTGTCCTCTTCACCTGCCCTTGCCCATCCCACACACTATGGCTTACCTTCCTCATTCCTTTGCAACACATTTTGCAGACATTCCTAAAAGCCCTTGAGCAACTCATGGAAATATATGCCAGAGAGAAGAACAGCCTGCCCATTTCATAAACATTCAAACTGGATCTTGGTTGGAGCTCAGCTAGAAATGCTGCTATATTAAGATAGAAAGTGCAGGGGGCTTGGATTAAAGAACTATTCATTTGAATGCTTTTTTAAGGCTGTTTGAATCTGTCATATGATAAATTAGGGAAATGTAATGACAAGTGATCTTTTCAAAAAATCAGAGGAATGTGCATCATTCCAAAAGTCAGAATAAAATTCAAAGATGCTGAACGGATTCTCCCTCTGTGTCTATGGTGGAATTAATTCTTCAGAGGCCCCTCTTTGATCAAAGGAAGACATATTGCATTTATCTCTCACAGACTGAACATGTTCTTTCAAATATGTGATTCCCTTTTGATTCACGTCTTAAAATTTATAAAACTTCCTACAAAAACAACTCAGTAAAATAAAATATAGCTATGGAACAGAGTATCGGTTTGGAAAAAAATTAAATTCTCATTTTTAGAATTTTCAATTATGCCCCCAAAGCCAAGAGGTATATTTAAAACTCTCTCTTAAGAAAATATTACCATCAAATGAATGTGTTGGAAGAATTTAGAATGAAGATAACAGGATTCTATATCTTAGCATGCATTTTAAAACAGTACACTTGAGGGACCTCACATATGAGGGAGAAAGTGTCTTGCCCCATTATTCATGTGTATCTCTCCTACTTACCTGTCACTTCTCCAGACTTTCCCTCATTCTTCAATCTAAATCAGATATTCACCTTATATCTTGCTCCAAGCTTTCATTTTTTCTTCATAGCCCTTATGGAAATGAAAAGATATGAATTTATTTATGCCCCAAATTCTTCATTTTTGTCTACTTCACTGAAATGTAACAGGAATCATATCTTACTACCAAATGAATGTTTTGGAATTTTGTGTTTTTAACACCATGCCTGGTATGCAGTATGCATTTAATGAATATATCTAAGTTGAAAAAATGAATGTTACCTTGGAAGCATAAGTCAGCATCATCAATTGTGTGGTTCTCCTTCGGATTGTGCTTGTTGAGAAATGCCCCTTCATAGGTATCCTGTGTTTGACACATCTTTGTGGTGTGCCAATAGTGAGAAGCCTTGACCTTAGTTAGCCCTTGACATTTCTCAGGTTCTTGTTTAATTAAATGACATTTGAGCATAAGATAACAGCTCCTCATGGGAAAATCAGGCTTACTTCATTGTCTGCTATAAAAGAGGTGGGTGTCCCTCTCAACTGTGACACAAATCCATTGTCTACACAGCATCCATGTGGGCCTCTCTGAGGTACAGGGAAACTGACATCAATTAATTCTCATGCTCTGCTTTAAGTAATAAATTCCTTTGGCTCAAACATAAGTTGTATGTTTCAGAATCCATGAAATGGTAGTCAGATTATTAACCTATAGCTCAAATCAAATTTTAGTTCTCGCATTATAATGTGTAATAAAATTATTGTGTCTAGAATTTTCAAGCAAGATAACAGAATTAAGAATTAACCTTTATCATTTTGTACAGATTTTTATCTTTAGATTTCATGTAATAATATGGAGTATTATCATTAATAGTACTGTTATTACCATTATTATCTCTATAAGAAAAGAGGATAGCACAAAAAGGGGAAGGAACTTTCCCAGTTAATATTAGAATTGAGATTATTACCTGTTGGATGCAAGGAGAGAGCATAGCCCCCAGGCTTGATTGTTTTGTTATAGCATCTCCCTGGGACTGTATCTCATTTTGGTTGTTAGAGTGTGGTAGTAATTTCAAAAGAAGAGGCTTTTTTCATCTTTGATGATGTGCAATCTGGAGACTTTGTTTTATCAGCCACTGATAAACTAGGTGAAGAAAGTTCATCAGTGAACTGACAACTTGAGGGTTCTCATACTCTACCGCTCTCTCAGTCTTATTCTCAAAATGTGGTTTTTCAGACCAACAGAATAAGCCATTGCCTGAGAGCTGGTTAGGTGGTGAAGTTCTAGACCAGCCACAAAACTAGTAGCATTTGTGAGTCATCCCAGTGTTTGTAATGTACACTAAAATTGGAAGACCACCATCCCCAAGGTTGATTTGGTCTAGCCACAGGCAGATCTAAAGCTAACTGAAGGCAAATATGATCCTCTGGGCGGTAAACATAGGCATCAATCTTAATAACATAACAATGCGTCAGTTAGTCAATTAGGACATCATCATTAGTGGAGAAATGCAGGCCAGCAACATTCTTGCTGAGACTCCAATAAGTCATGATAGATACCACAGGAGCAGAGAAGAAAATCTGCTCTGATAGGAAGGAGAAAATAATCTCTAGCATCAGAGAACTTATTATTGGAAGGGCCTGTATTCAATGGTTAATAATTTAATAAAACATTTATAAGGTGGATTTAATTATTATTTGAATTTCCTAAATACAACCGTAGGAACTAGAGCTGTGCCTGATTCACTCAACTAGAAAGAAAAGTGAAGACCAGGTTATCTTAATCCAAAGCCCATGCTCATGAGCATTGTTCATTGAAACCTTCAAGACAACACTTGCAGGAGACGGCACCAGGAACCAAAGTTTGGCAAATTAAGGAGGCAATGATGGTGGCTCCAGGAGTCAACTAACATTGTTCTCTTTGCTCCCTGTTATGCTTAATGTCATCTGTCATGTGTGACAAAATGCTGCTCTGTTAGCATTAACCGTGTCCCTCCATCTTGCCGTTCTCCAAAGCATAGCACATACTGACTTCCCTGGTAGGTCACCAGCCCAGGTCATTCCTCTGCCCTGATGGTTACACCCTTCCATCTTCTCCATCATAAATGACTCTACCATCTGTCCTCTGCCTTGCTCTCCTGCCATGCTTCAGTCTCATGCCAACAGAAACAGGTATTTCCTTGACTATTGCTTTGCCTGAAGTCACTTTTCCCTTGCCGGCCCATTCAGCATAGTCCCTCTCAAGTGTCACCTCTCTTGTGAAGTATTCCATGACCACAAGCCTCTCACCTCCACAAGCAGAGTGGATTTCACCTGTCTTTGCAGGTTGCCTTTACCCTAGGCATTATCACTGAGCACTACACACTTTTTGACTATGGACTCCAGAGGGATAGAGATGAATTAATGCCCAAATGAATACCCATTGTTAGATGGGTAGGCAAAAGATCTGGATATCAAGGAATCAATTCTTGTGGACACAGAACAATCAGCTCCCTAACTGCAATATGTAGGAACTGAGGTGCATTCATTCAATGAATCACAACATTCAGTTCCTTGTATTTTGGGTGGTTTTGTGCCGACAATCAATTTTAAATTTCTAATAGAAAATTTAAGTGCATATTACATTTTTTGGTGATTTTGTTGTATGAAAAAAGATAGTCTGCATATAATTATGCATATTTGTTATGCTTGGAGTGTGAAAACCATGTAAGTGTCAACTATGGGAGTAAGTCTTCTTGTGAGATGATCTCAGGACAGTATTTGACCGGATAATTGAAAAGAACAATTATGACTACAAGTCATAAAAAAGACACAATTGTATTTTAAATATGTGAACCCAGTGAACCTTTGCTGTGTTCTGGGTTCAAATCCTATGAAGAATCATGATGCCAATTAGCTCTGTGACTTATGGAAATTTCCCTTTCTATTTATTCATCTTTGAAATTGAGAAGAATATCAAGAGTTAACTTTTATAAAGTTTGCCGAGCAGTGATCTCCTTTCCAAAGGTTTCCACTGAAATAAGCATGGCCCCAGTCTGTGTCTATATAAGTATAGGTCAAGTGATGTTCCTGATGGACATGTCCTGTATCTTGACTGTGATGGTGGCCTCACAAATCCACACCTGAGATAAAGTTGCATACAACTAAGTACAGGCCCAGAGAAGACTGGTGAGACTGGTGAAGTCTGAAAAAGGCCAGCGGACTGTATCAGTGGTCTTCCTTGTGGTCTTGTCCATGGTTGTACAAGATGACACCCCTTGGGGAGAGACATGTACCACACGTGGACTCTCTCTGTGTAAGTTCATGCAATTGCACATGAAGCTGTGATTATCTCAACTTGAAAGGATAAAAATAAATCCATACGTGGAAAGTTGGTGTTAGGAGGTAGTATGAGTGGGGACGGGGACTGTAAAGGAGATCTACTGGTCACTCTATTTTGTTGAGAACCTAAAACTCCTCTAAAAAGTAAAGTCTATTCAATGAGGAAACAAATATATAAATAATCATCAGCAGTTTTTCTTAAAAAACAGTCTATTCTGGGAGGAAGGATATGATCAACTCATATTTTTTATTATCTTCTTGATTTTATCTGATTGTCTTCCTGGGAGTTTTATTTGGGTAAATCTCAGAGTTTTATTTGGGTAAATCTCACCTGTAAGGCATACTCTGCAAATTCAGAACTATCATTCTTCAGAGTAAAAAGTTAATGGCATTTGAAAAGCCATTTGTGTTTAAAATCGCACCAGGTTTCCTGATTCATATTTATATAAGAATATATATGTATTGATTTTTTAGAGAAGCAACTTCAGTTCTTACCAAATGTGTTAGCCTATTTTAAAACCATTGATTTCCTTTACTTTTGTATTTTATCAGCTTGTTCAAAGTTTTATTAAATTATATAATTACTGTGACAGCTGGCATAGCCTTGAACATGGGAAGCATAGGTGAAATATTCAGGGGTCCTGGGGGGGACCTCTTCTGGAGGGCATTCTGGCCCTCGGGGATTTCTGGCAGGGTGGCTTAGAGTGGTTAATCCAGAGAGCTGTCCCAGTGGAATCCTGTGATGCGTGAGCTCTCACCTTAGTTTTAGAGATCATGGATCAGTCACAACCACATACATCCTGGCAGGTGTTATCTGTTCAACTCAGTGGCTGATGGCTACTGCTCTGCCTGGTCAGATATGTTTCTGATTTCCTCTGGTCTCTCACCTTATTTCTCTGGTTCTGTTCTTCGTAAGTATTATACAAGTTAGAAGGAAGGAAAGACATAATGTAGCAGATATTTTAATGAATTAGGAAAATGAAAGTGTAAACAGATTAGAAAAGCACCAGTTACTTTATATGTGTTTCCCCACCATAGTAACTCACACAAACATGTGATTTTTCTATGCATCAGGCACTGTTTATAGACAAGAACTCATTAGTCATCACAGCTATCTTGTGAAGTAGCTGTATATACCACTACCATCATTCTGAGTTTACAAATGAGGAAAGAGGGGATAGAAAGGAAAAATGACTTTACCAAGGTTATACATTCTCATGTGACACAACTGAGCTATGAGTACATAAAATTGTTCCAGAGTCAGGACAGTCAGTCTCCCCACTGTCCACCTCCTGTGACACTATATTCCTCTGAATACAAATGTAGACAATAGGTATCCATGACATTGATCACTTAAGAGTTATTAAACCAGCATCAGTTTGATATTGTTCATGGTTGCTGTTTTGTGAAAATGTTCGATGTTTTTGAAATATCATTTCAAAATAAAAATAAGCATGTTTTATAATATCTAATATTTTTGTTAAAATAGTAAGCTATATATTTCATAATTAGATATAGGTTATGAATAATTGCATCCCCTTATTTTTATTTGTAACAATGAGCTGAATAAAAAAATGAAATGAAATATTTTATAAATCACATAGTATTTCTACAAATGCTTATGCCACTGTGAAGAGTAAAGTTGAACAAGTCTCTGGAAGCATGGGAAATGGCTTTGATGGGAAATGGCTTTGATATGAAATGATTCCTTCCTTTCATAAACGGAAGGAACCTCAAGGTGTAATTAACAAAAGGAAAGATGGGTAGGGTTGGTCTCAGACTGTCATCAGCATTTCCAGTTTCTGGGGAAGGTTTGCAATAGTCTACAATTTTTTAAGTGTATTTTTCTATAGGGAGATATTATTAACTAATTAAAATATCAACATTGCAAAACATTTATTAACACTGTACTATATTACAAAGAAAACTGGGGCATGTATTTATAATGATAGAGATTATCTAAATGTGGAAAGAGTCAAGAAGCCCCCAGACATTTGCTGATTTCTATTTTGGCAGAATTCAAATATAGGTTGCACAAAACAGAGTATCATGCTTCCAGGAGAATGGCTAGATGTCAAAATGGCATGGGAGGACCCAAAGGGACTTACTTGATATGGAGTGTTAGACCTTCCCTGACTCTGTGTCTAGAGAATTGGAGCTCCAAGTTCTCTTTTTATCATCAGGGTTACAAATTGTGATTATGGTAACAAAGTATTATTTTAGATTATTTTTATCTAATTTAATTTAAAATGGTATTTTAAAAATCTTTTCTTTTATCTCAAGTTTGATAACTGGTCCCAAATTCTTAAAATATGCTGAGATTGTATGTCCTTATTATACATTAAACAGCTCTAGTGTCCCCATGTATTTAAGTATTTAGTTTCTCTTCCATAAATAAGAATATAAGAGTTTAATAAATCCTTCAACATTTTTGTATCTTTCTTAAAGCATCAAGAGAATCAAGTCATGATACAATTTTTTTTTTTTTGAAAAAAGACAAGGTAAACAGAAACAGTTCATCTAAAATATTTTTATTGGATACAAAATTTATAATAATATAAGAACATTTCTTTTAGCAACCATAAGGAGTTGAATTATTTCCATAGAATATGTCTTGTCAGGATCAAGCCTTCTTTTTTCTAGAAAAACAAAGTTTTCTGTATAAATGCAAAGTTACCTCCATTTTTCAAGTTCATACCAGCTAACACACAGCTAAAACAATTTTGTTGATCTACATATGTTTTATGGTGAATTGAACTTGTGAATTATAACTGTATTTACATTGCAGTCTGTTCTGGCTCTGTCAATAGGAAAAATTTTTTATAGTTGCTTTAAGAAAGAAAAGTTAAAACAAAGTACAACTCTTTATGCTTTCCATATTAATTTTTCTCTATTTTTCAAATTAATCATACCTAATTGTTTTTTTTAAATTCATATTAGTATTATTTGTATTAGACCTTTGGTTCTTAAGAGATGATTTTTTTTTTCAGTTTCTCATTCGAGAGCACAGAACATTGTGACATAGATAATTTGATAAATCATTTAATAGTTTTTCTTGACAAAGTGACAAAGATAACTGAATACATTTTTTTTTTTTTTGGTATCAGGGTTTGAACCCAGGGTACTTAACCACTGAGCCACATCCCCAGCCCTTTTCTAATATTCTGTTTACAGACTAGATTTCACTGGGTTGCTTAGGGCCTTGCTAAGTTGCTGGAGCTGGCTTTGAACTTGCGATCCTCCTCCCTCAGCCTCCAGAACCACTGGGAGTACAGGAGTGCACCACTATGCAGGGCTTTGAATACATTTTCAATAGATGTCTTCTGTAGACTTCATGTTGAGAGGATGCTGCAACAGGTCACTATGAGAAAGATTTCTTGATTAATTATAGTTTCTTCTAGTTGTTTTGGAGATATTTTACCTGAGATGAAATATCATAGTGTAAAACTTTGAAAAGTAACCAATGGGAAAAAAGGTGTATTGAACCCTTGCAAACTGCATTTGTGTGTGCCTGTTGTTTCTTTAGATGCAGACTACGTAGGAGACAGCAAACATTATTTTATTCATCTGGTCTTCTGTCCTTTCTTTAACTTCTTATCATACTCTCCCTTCCCAAAGCATCATTCACAACCTATTGTATGCACTCTTCTGCACTGCACACCAGCAAGACGGGATCAAACCTACTATGAATTATTGACTAGTTGTGGAGAAGTGGCATTGAAGCATAAGCCGGGGAAGCGGGGAGGAGCTAGAAGACCTTATTTTTCTTTAATTTATTTTTTTAAAGTTAATTAATTTATTTAAATGCATTTCAAGTCATAGTGCATAGATAGAGCTCAATTTTCCATCTCTCTGGTTGCAAACAAGATAAGAGTCACACCATTCGTGTCTTCATACATGCACCTAGGGCAGTGATGTCCATCTCATTCCACCATTTTTGCTACTCCCATTTCCCCTCTCCTTCCCCACCTCCCCCCTGTGCTATCCAAAGTTCCTCCATTTCTCCCATGCTCCTCACCCCGACCCCCCTTATGTATCAGCTTTCACTCATCAGAAGGAACATTCTATCTTTGGTTTTTTGGGATTGGCTTACTTCACTTAGCATGATGTTCTTCAACTCCATCCATTTACCTGCAAATGGCATAATTTTATTCTCTTTTATTACTGAATAATATTCCATTGTGTATATATACCTCAGTTTCTTTATCCAGTCATCTATTGAAGGACATCTAGGTTGGTTCCATAGTTTAGCAATTGTGAATTGTGCTGCTATAAACATTGAAGTGGCTGCGTCACTGTAGTGTGCTGTTTTTAAGTCTTTAGGGTATAGGCTGAGGAGTGGAATAGCTGGGTCAAACGGTGGTTCCATTCCAAGTTTTGAAAGACCTTATTTTAAACATCATTTTTTGCATCAATATCAGTTTAATGCACATTTTTCTATTAAAATAAGAAAGTCTAGCTGTGCAGAGGTATGCTATTTAATAAATTGTAAATGGCAACTTGACCCTGAAGAATGACTTTTGGTGATAGCAGAATGTAATGTCTGCCTGACCAAACTACCTATTTCTGTATTAATTGATGGGAGGTTTCATTACTTTGAGTGTCTTTGGATGGAATTGGTTTAATTTCAAGTCATGGGAACTTGTCATATCCTTAAAATACAGTCTTATGAAGAACTTTGCCAGCAGCAATTGCTCAAATTATGCAGCGTCACTAATTAGCACTTTCTCATCATGGTGAAGATGTAAGTAAAATCTTACCTTTTCTCCTGTGCCCTAGCGGCCTGCAGCAATTCATGCTGTTTCAGCAAGGGCATGTTGAATGAAACATTTTATTTCTTTGAACAACAAACTAAGGTTTCCAGGGTGTTCAGGGAAGCTTCAGGTACACAATGAAATTTCACTGACCACACACTTTCATTCCAGATGCTACTGCATCTAGGCCAGACCTTAAGAAATGGCCATTTTTAAAGCTCCAAGTGATTAAGCAGAGGCAGTTTCTTGGGACTCAAGCTATGATGAATCAATGTCGTAAATTACATTTCACAAAATTCCTTTTTTGCATGTCTGTACTTCAGCATAGAGGTACATTGTTCTGTTTCGATTTTTGTTCTTTTGGGTTTTTGTATAAGAAGTTCTTTGGGTCTCAGCCTCTGGGAGATTGAGGCAGGAGGATCTTGAATTCAAAGCCAGCCTCAGTAACTTAGCGAGGCCCTAAGTAACTTAGTGAGATCTTATGTCTAAAGAAAATATATAAAAAGGGGACTGGGGATGTGGCTCAGTGGTTAAGTACCCCTGGGTTCAATCCCTTGTACCAAAAAAAAAAGTCGTTCTTTGGGAAAGGAAAAATAATCTCAAAACAATGGTACATGTTTTGTATTGTCATAAAAATGTATTGACAATACAAAGTAAAAGGAGGAATAGTTTGTCTTTCAGTAATAATTTTTTTAAGATTTAAATAAAGGGAAAACTCTGGTACTTTGATTCACATACTTTAAAAATATACCTGCCTTAATGAAATTATAAAACTGACCCTTTTTCAAAATTATTTTAATATTGGTTTCCATATCAACTATTTTAATGATGATAGTAGATATATTTTAACAATTTTAATTAAAATAAATGTGTTGTTTTTCTTTAAAAATATAATATTAGTTACTTAAGTATTGAATAAACTATTCTCTCCCTATAAGAATTTTAGTTTTTATATTTCATAGTTTTAATTTTTCAGTCATCACTATTTCTTGTTCCCTTGTTTTCTTAAATGTAAAGTAAGTTATTTTGGCCCATATTTGGTTTAAAGAGTTGTGATGTTTTTATTGTTTTGTTTTGTTTTGTATTTGAGAGGAATGGTCCCTGGATACATCATTTATCCTGACAGTTTTAATAAAGTTTATGTCATAGAGCTCTTGTGCATCCTGCATTGTGTGAGACACAGAAAGTGCAGGAGTGATCACTAGGACAGTGGTAAATCACAGTTTAATGGACAGGAAAATCTACTGTATCCAAATATGAAGGAAGTTGAAGGGTCAGCCAGTTTGTTTCTCCATTTCTCTAGAACCTGCTTTCCTCCCTGTTTCGGTCTCTCCTTCTTCGGGTTCATTTCTTTTTCACAAACAAAAGTACAGCAATAATAATTAATTGTTCAGGTAAAACTTTGCATACTGTGTATTTAGTTATGGGGCTATGACAGGCTCCAAAGATGTGTATATCCTAATTCTCAGAAAGGAATACGAAAACCAGACAGAAGCCGACACCTGAGTGATGTGGCCAGGAGCTGCTGGAAACTAGAAAAGGTGAGGAAACTGTGTTCCTCTGGAGCCTACAAAAGGAACCCAAATTTTAGCCCTGCAAGATACATTTTAGACTTCTGAACTGTGATAGAATAAGTTTGTCTTTAAACCACCAAGGGTGTTATTTTTTAAAAGCCACAATAGGCAACCAATGCCTACCTTGGAACCTGGAACTGCATGCTCCTGTAACAATACATGAACATGCAAATGTTTTTGCAATTAGATAGTGAGCTTTGGTTGAAAGAACTTTAAGTTGCATGATAGAAAACATGTTTTGCAGCCATCTGCACCTCAGATAGAGCATTAATCTCCATGATATACAAAGAACTCCAAAATCTTAACAACAACAAAAATACCCCAATCAATAAATGGGCAAAGGAACTGAACAAGCACTTCACAGAAGAAGAAATATGAAGAGTTCACAAATATATGATAAAATGTTCAACATTCATAGCAATTACAGAAATGTAAATTAAAATTACACTGATATTTCATCTCTCTCCAGTCAGAACAACTATTATCAAGAATATAAGTAATAATAAGTGTTGGCAAGTATGTGGCGGAAAAGGTACACTTATACATTGCTGGTAGAAATGCAAATTAGTGCAACCACTCTGGAAAGCAGAATGGAGATTCCTCAGAAAACATGGAATGCAACCACCATTTGACCCAGTTATCCCACTCCTCAGCACATACCCAAAGGACTTGAAATCAGCAATCTATAGTGACACAGCCACATGAATGTTTATAGCAGCTCAATTCACAATAGCGAAACTATGGAACCAATTTAGATGTCCTTCAAAATATGAATGGATAAAGAAAATGTGATATATAGATATATCACATTTATACACACACACACACACACACACAAACACACATATATATACCATTGGAATATTACTCAGCCATGAAAAATAATAATGATTTCATAAATTCTGATTATTCAAATGTAAAATATGCTAAAATTAAAGAGTCTTATTGTCAGAGTCTCATTCACTTTGGAGAGAAAATTCAACACACACTGAACAAGCATTTCCAAGTGCCGCAGTTCATAAAAGAGAAGAAACTGTGATAGGCAGGTATTAGGATATTCTTCTGTTCTGGCAAAGGAGAAACTTCCTTGATTTTAACAAAAGAATTATCTGTGAAAAAAATTTATTTTTTGTAGTCTCTTTCTTTTTTTTTCTGTTTGTTTGGAGTTGTAATTTTTATAGCATCCTATCTGGACTTTTCTATAAATGTTTTGGAAGTTTCTCTCCTTGGAGATAGTCTTTTTTGTTTGTTTGCTTGTGTGTGTGTGTGTGTGTGTTCCAGTTACATCCTCTGAACCACTTTATGAGCCCAAGGTTATTTTAAGACTGCCAAGAGCAATTTTAGTTTCAACTCACAGTTGCTTTGATAATACAATTTTCTCGAAAATTCTGATCTGAATGTTTCTTATATGTTCAGTGCTCCGGAAACCACACCAGAATTGTATTCCTGGTTATAATGCTCAAGTCTGATCTGTTTCGGGGCTCCTTTGCCTGTGTCCTGCTTCTGTCAAATTAATAGCACCTATTCTAAAAGAAGAAATCCAAACTTAATCCAGTCATGACCAAGGGCTGAATCATAATTAGCATTTATGTCTAAAAGCATTTAAAATAACATTCCTGCTATACTTAGGCCCTAAGTATAAGTTGCTACACTTTAGCCATTCCCTTTCAGTGCTGTTTGTAAGCCAATTGAGTCTTACCTAACACTTTGCTAAAGTACATAATATCCAACATACAATGAACTCTGAACATTTTGCTTTTCAATATCTTTCCTATAGCTAATGACTGAGAAGTATATTACAAGCAAAATGTTAACTAATTGGGCAAACTATTTTTTTTTTAAACCAGGGATTGAACTCAGGAGCACTTAACCACTAAGCCACATGCCTAGGCTTTTTATTTTTCATTTTGAGACTGGTCTCGCTAAGTTGCTTAGGGCCTACTAAGTTGCTGAGGCTGGCTTTGAACTTGTGATTCTCTTACTAAGATTCCAGAGCCACTGGGATTACAGGTGCGCACCACTGCACCCAGCTATACTTGGACAATTCTTATCACATATATTTTAAACCTCAAATCATGAAGTAAGTCAATGCAATGTATAGGCTCTTATTATGACATCCCATGCTTGCTGTACTGCATCTGTGTTAGCTTGTATAAAGGCAAAGTATGAGAGAGTTCGAGAGGGTGTAGTCTGAGGCGGTGGCCTGGTGAGGCAGCTCTCCTTTAAGCATTAACTCAGGACCCTGGTAGTTTGATCATGTGCCTCCAATGTCTTCATCACATGTATCCCCAAATCATCCAAGGCTTATCTCCATCAGGATAAGGGTCAAAACCATATGGAGAGCTCAAAAGATGTTTAGGAGCCGTGCCTGACAGTAGCACACATTCATAGTGTTCTCAGTGGAGAGACTGGAGTCGCATCCCATCTAGGTGCACGCGGAAGCAAACGGAGATGCTTTCAATGAATGCATTCTGCATCCCTCTAAAACCCCACCTCCTGCCAAGTCCACAGGTCAGTTAGCTGCCTTGCCATGTGCAGGTCCTTATTTCCATGACCTTGCTGGGAATTGGATCTTCATGTATTACAGAAGTGTCTTTGACATGTTTTGAGCATGTGAAGTTGATACTACCTTTTTAAAAATACTTAATGCATTTATATATTGCATTATTTTTCTTTCTATTCACAACTTTATCAAATTCTTAGAATTGTCTTTAACACAATCTCACAATCTACATTTTTTATGAAGAAGTTTAAGTATTCACAGTATAACCAGTAGAAGAAATAATTTAATTTGTTTTCTTTCTTTATATTAAAAAATTATGATAGTTCTTTTAACAACTTTTCTACAGCTTATTCCTTTCTCTTGTCCTTCTTTTTTCTGTTTCCTTCTTGTTCAATATGGAAGCACCATACTGCTCTATCAAACACACTTGAATTTTCTCTTTTGTTTTCTTCCCCTTTCTCACAGTTAACACACTAACAGCTGGACAGATGGGTGTCTACTGGAGTTGCATTTCTTAGTCTTCATTGTCTTTACCAACAACATACAGAGATGGTAGACTTAAATCCAAACATATAGGTATAATGACATTAAATATCAGAGGGTATGAACCCCAATTAAAATGAAGATACTGTCAGAATGGAGCAAAAAGCAAGACACAATTATATGTTGCTTATAAGAAGCATGCTATAAAAGAAAAGACACTAGCAGAAGCAAAATTACAAAAATGGATGTGTTATAGAAAAACAAAGTAAAGGAAAAAAGATAATGTCAGACAAAGATTCACCAAAAGATAACGAGAAATAATGAATCATTTATCAATGAAAAAGTGTCAATTATTTTAAGAAGGCAAAGTATTAATAAGCATGAATACATTAAATAGCCAAGCTCCCAAATTAATGCTGAAAATAGAGAAAATACTAGAGGAAAATACAGTGAAATCTGCAGCCATAATGAGAGTCTAAATATTTCTTCAATAATTGATAGAACACTTACATAAGAAAAAATTCATTAAAAAATGTACAATTTGAACAAAACTATCAACCAAACCAACTACTATTTATAGAACACTACTTCCATTCAAAACAGAATATGGTATTTTAAAAAACTGTACTTGAAATAATTTACTAAGGTAGATGACAACATGGAGCCACACTAGAAAGCTCAACACACCTAAAATGATTAAAATTTTATAGAGTAATTTTTCTGAATCAGGTGCTGTGGCACATACTTGTAATCCCAGCTACTTGGGCTGCTGAGGTGGAAGCTTCATTTGAATTCAAGAGTTCACAACCAGCGTGGGCAACATAGTGAAATCCTATCTCAAAAAATAAAATGAAGTGAAATAATTTTCTCTTATCACAATTATTTTAAATTTAAAGCAGTATTAATTAGATTACTAGAAAATCCTGAGCGTCAGAAATCAAACAATACACTACTAAATATCTGAATTTCAAATAAGAAATCACAAGAAAAACCATAAATATTTGAAAACTGATTTGACTGTGAATTTACCTACAAGAAACAGAAATGCATTAAGAATATAATTTTAGAAATCTATCTTGCAAACTTTAAGCAAAAGAAAGTCAATGTGACTATGTTAATATTGGAAAATAAATCAAGAAGATCATTTTACAATAATTTAGGTATCAGTTCAACAAAAGACCAAAACTCTCCTAAAAGTTTATAACCCAGTAACAGAAATACAAAACCTTAGATCCCCAACAGATGAAAATAAAAGGCAAATGTATGTTTATAGTTTGCAACAACACTTTTCTAGTAATTTATAGTATATAGGGAAAGAAAGAAAATATAAAGATTCTAATATTTTGACACCTTGACGTTTATAGAATACAAATCTCTTATTAGCAACATAGACTTGTTTTTCAAGTACATATAAAATAGTAATACAGGTAGGTTACATCTGGGCTGTGAAAAAACATTTCAATTCCTTTAAACAGATTCACATAGTATTAAGTATATGCTTTGATCAAATTTAACTAAATTAGAAATAATTAACATATAAATGCCAAAATTCTCAACATTTGGAAAGCCAATTACATACATCAAAATAGTATATGGGATAAAGAATAAACAAAAAAATTAGAAAGCATTTTTGAAATGAAAGAAGAAATCTCAACATATTAAAAAATCTAAGATGCTGTTAAAGCAGTAGTCAAAGAAACTCCTTCCATTATTATCTACAATAAAAACAAAATCAATGATTCCAGATTCCATTTTAAGAAATTAGAAAAAGAAAACAAAACAGACCAAAAAGTAAATGGGAAAACAATAATTACATTAGTAATGAAATCAATGAAATGGAAAATAGAAAATGTATACAACTGCATCTTTCAGAAAATCCACAAACTTAATAACCCTCTAGCCATAGTGATCAGGAAAGCTGCAGGCAGTAGTTCACTCAAAATCTCTGCAACTTGGATGAATTATACTGTTTCCTTGAAGGACACAAATAATAAATATTTAAAATTCTATGCCTATTTTAATAGAGAATGAAACCATTTAATATTTTCATTTCTGATAAAAACATTAAGCGAAGTAGGAAAATAATTCAACTTCCTCAACCTGATAAATGGCATGTGCAAAAACTCTACATAAAGTTACACTTCATACTGAAACACTAAAAGCTTTCCCTCTAAGATCAAGAACACCCAAAGACATCCACTTCTCCACATCTTTCAGAATTGTATTGTATTTCTAGACAAAAAGTAGCAAACCAAGAAAATATCATTAATAACATCAAAATTGCAAATAAATAAGTAAAACTCTTTATTCACAGATAATATCATCAAATATGTGAGAAATTTTATGCAATCAACAATAACAACAACGAAATTCCAATAATTTTAAGTGAGTTAAGCAACTTTGGAAAGTAACCTCAAATATGAAAAAACGAAAACCTCATGATTTTATTTCTATAGAGTAGCAAACAACAAAAAATTATAAGTGAATTATAAGTATAACTTAAAATCGACTCAACAACATGAAATATTTAGAGATACATCTGACAAGAAATGGCCAAGGCATATGTTGCAAAATCAACAAAATGTCATTAGTAGATATTAGAGATTTATCTATAAAATCTTGTCTATGATTTGGAGATTTGATACTGTTCAGATATCAATTCTCCCCAAATTATCTATAATTTCAGTGCAATCCCAGTAGAAATAGTAGAAGAATTTTTTTTCTTTTAAAATTGACTAGCTCATTCAAAGATATATGCTCAAATGTAATTAAGAATAGTCAATATGAATATGAAGAATAAAGTTTTAGTACCTGTGTAGAATGGCTTCTAGACATATAAGGATATGCAATTACTAGATAGAAGTATTCAGGGAAGCAAATAGACAATAATATGGATCCACAGTCCAACATGTATAGCCATGTGATTTTTTTTTTTTGCAAACATACAAATTATTTCAGGAAATAATCTCTTCAATAAATGATCATAGTATCATCACATATCTGTATGTAAGAATACAAATTTCCACCATAACACATCCTATATAAATGCATGATAAGTTTCTAAAGACTAAATACAAAGTGTAACACTTCAAAATGTCTACGGGAAGAAAACGGAGGTCCCTTGATTAAGCAAAACTTTTACATGTGCCAGAAGCAAAATCCTTAGATCATATGTTGGTAAGTTTGTATCATTAAAATTCAGAATGTGTGGTTTTCATAGGACACTGGTCAGAGTATGAAAAATGGTGCACAGACAGGAAAGAATTTTTTCAAATAAAATCTGATAAAGAGACATTTTGCAGAAAATAAAAAATTATCAAAATGTAATGCAAATATTTCAATAAAAATGTATGAAAGATTTAGAAACTTCTACCACAGATATTTGCACATTACATTAGAACATAAAAGGAATGTTCTGGGTACTTGGAATTTTTTATGTTTTCATATATATATATATATATATATATATTACAGATATGTGTGTGTGCAAAGTGAGTGTTGGGGTCTCAGTTGTGTGTGAAGGTATAGAGAAACAGCAATGGTAGGATATTGACAACTGTCCAAGAAATGGCGTGAGATGAGTCAGAGTGAGGTAAGGCATGCCATTCTATTCTACATTCTGTGTTTTTAAAGACTTCATAATGAAAAGACAAAAAAATAAAAATGAAAAAGAGGGTCAGGTATGACTTTCCCTGGAGAAGTAGCTCTTGGACCACCCGCCTCTTGACCTTTCATAAGAGAGACATGGTGGCCTTTATTTTATACCACTGCTTTTTATATTTTGTCTTAAATATCTCTCTCTCTCCCTCTTTCTCCAGCAAGAAGCTGTAATTACTAAATATATTTAGTTATATTGTTAAATTAAATATACTTTAGTAAAGAAGCACTCAAAATTAAATAAGTTTTCTATTATTTGAAAGAAACATGAATATTCCATCAAGGTACTTTCCCACTGTCCCTCCTTGCAAATGTTTTGAGACATTAAGAAACTGTTTTCCTCCTTTCCTTATTCCAAACTCATTCCCAATACTAAAGTTTTGCTAACCTGATTTACATTTCTTAGTTCTGGACTCTTGAGACATTTTCATACCAAAGGTTTCTTTCAAAAAAAATTCTACAAAGCACTTATATAACAACTTCTATCCATACTATTTATTATTAATTTTGCATTCCTATATGATATTATTTATTCATAAATGTTATTTATTGAATAGATATAGTTTTATTTCTGCAATACTTTTTTGATAAATGAAGTCAACTAAGTACAATCCACAAGACCACTTAATAAATTTGTTTTTCTTGTGTGTGGTTTATGATCCAACATCCAAACACTCAAGTGGTAACATTCTCCTTGGTTTAGGGATCTTTAATATTTGTAAACTACTTAATATTCCAACATTAAAATTGTCCTAATTTAGTAATATAACTCCACATTTAAGTTTTAAAAATGTTAATGTTTTTGAAATGTCTTATATCATAATACAAATAAAGAAAAAATACATAAATAATAAATTATATCAGCAAAATAAATGATATAAGTTTTGTTGTGAAAATTCCATGCACATTCTGAGTCAGTTGTATTTCCATTGCATAAAAAAAGTGTTTAGGAGCAAAAAACACTAGGCAAATGACCTTGAGTGCTACCTAGTATGACCCAGGACACACAGCCGCTCTAAATGCCCCCTGCCACAGGCTCACAATATGAATAATGCACTACAGAAGAAATCCAAAGTGGAAAGCAAAGGAAGCCCCCGGTGCTGGAGTGCGGAGACCTGCAGCAGAGAATGTCCTCCCACGCTTACTTGGGGCAGCAAGTTTTTCAGGAGCCATTTATTCTTGCAGTTTGCTTTTGTGTGGAGAAAAAAAAATAAAGACTTTTCTTGGCACTCTGCTTGCTTTATATAAATCATGTCACAATTAAATATGTTTAGAGATCCTCTGCTGGAAAGAAAATAGATAGTTTTTTATTTGCAACTTCAAATGTTATTTTACTAATGAGACCCTTTAAGTTCATATCTGTGCCTACTTACTGCGTTTGGGAACTTTAAAATCGTATTTGTAGACAGTGAAAGTGTATAAAAGTGGAATTCAATACAAAATAACATTAATGAGATTCCCCAGTTGTGTAGATACACTTTATCCATATCTGTGTACATTATTTCCTTTTTTAAAAAACTGAGATATTTGGACTTGCCTATGTCAAGAGGGTGAAAGCAAATCTAATAGTTCAGTACATTTTATATTGTACTGAACTATTTTACTTGAAAAGTTCTAGTAATTATGATCCTTTAAAGACTTTAATATGCATCTCCATGTTCAATTTTATCTTCATAAAGAAAATGTTAAGAAAAATAATTTGTTTTTAAATGTGTTTCTGCTTTCCCAGATCATTTCTTGTACCACATATAACCAAAGGAAGCAGAAAATATCTTGGTATCGATACCTGACTATTATGGTAGTTTGGTGATTAAAATTTCATACAGTAAAAGAATTGCAAATTCTTGTATACAAAGCTAAACTTTATCAGACTGAGGCTTTCCCCATGGCAACAGGTACAATCCTGAAGCCACTGTGCACATCCTCGCCTCTGTCAGAGAACAAGCACAAAAGTAAAATTCGTATCTTATTTCAGTGTTTAAACTTGTCTCTCCTCCAGGTCACTCAAAGGGAGCAAAATGTCTGTTTTAACAACTGTGGAGGTGACACCAGAACAATTGTTTTGCCTTCTCCCTGACAGGTATTTAACTTTGCCTCTTTTCTTCCCAAACCTAAAAATAGAACATTCTCCCACCTCTCACTCACAGCCTAAATATTTGTTTTTAAATTAAAATTTGTTTTAAATTTCCCTTGGAATTTTAAAGGAATCCGACGGCAACTTGGTGAATATTTCACCCTTAAGACTACAAACCTCACTCCAATCCGTTCCCATGTTCTAAGTCTTTCTCAAGTTACAGTGGAAGCTACATCTTCTTTGATAAAATCCCTCCATTCCACATTCTCCCTGGGTACCTTCTTTTTTATTTTTAATTTTTTTCTCTTTCCACATTTGTTACTGGTGCATTGTAGTCCTACGTAAAGGTGGGATTTGTTTTGCATATTCGTACATGCACTCAGCATAACAATATAATTTGGTAGATTGCTCCTTTTTTTTTTCTTCCTTTCATTCCTTTTTTTTTGACAGGTAGTTTCTACATAAACATAAAAGTGAAATTCCTTCTGGTACCTTTCTATGTGTATAACATGATTTTGACAAATTCATTCCATATTTCTTCTCCTTTCCCTTCTGTGATTTGAATCACAGTCTCCTGTTGGCGAAAGGAGTGCACCTGCTCTCCCAACTCCTAGTGCGAAGGTGCCAGTGGAGACTGCCCAGTTGCTATGGTGATGCCCTGTTCAAAGGAGGTTCAGGGCGTGGCCTGAAGCTATCAGTTTTGACCCTGAGTTCAGACATCAGCTACCAGGGGGTAAAGAATCATCATTGGGCTGCCCAGAAGTTCATCCTTCATCCTGCATACCTTGAAGAAACTTTCCCACAAAAAAACCCTTATGATGTTAAAACCTATATAAAAACTTGCTGAGCTAGCTCTGGGTCATTATATCTCCATCCGGTCTCAGCTTTTTCTCTCTCCCTCTGCCTTTTCTAACCCCACTTTGCCCCTCGCCAGTTTTCTGTATAACATGCCGTGCAGGTCACGGCAGCCTGCCTTCCTCCTTCACTCTCCTCTTTCTTCTCTCTTTCTCTTTCTTCTACTCCACTGAGCTTCCCTACATTTTTATGATATCTGCTCCCCCCCACCACCATGATCTTTCTCTTGCTTTACTCTAGCTTCCACATAGGAAAGAAAGCATCCTATCCTTGATTTCCTGAGTCTGGATTATTTCACTGAGCATGATGTTGTCCAGTTGCACCCATTTACCACATCATTTCTTTTTTTTATGGCTGAGTAAAACTCCATTGTGTATATACACTGCATTCTCTTAGTCCATTCCTCTAGTGATGGGCACCTGTGTTGATTCCATAATTTGACTGTTGTGAATAGTGCTGGTATAAACACTGATATGGTTGTCTTGCTATATAGTATTCTGATTTTAGATCTTGTGGGTAAATGCTAAGGAGTGGATCTTTTGATGGTTCCATGTCTAGTTTTTTCCTGATGAGGCTCCTGGAGTTTTTGCCTCATCCTTCTGCTGAGTGCTATTTAAAATGTTCATGAATGGTTATGACACAAGCACAGATCACAGAATTAGAAACCAACACCAAATACCATCCAGCTGTCCAATGTCCTCCTTGGTGACTCTCCCCGTGCCCCATCCAGTGAACAGCACTGTCATTCATTCTGCAAAACTCTTCACAGGGGCCACTCCTCCCTTGCTCAGCTTTTTGTTCTTCTAAGGTCTATTTGAGCTTTCTTCTGACTTCACTGACTGCTTCTTCTAAGCCTCTCTGTCTCCTACAATAACCCCAAACCCTAAAGCTCTAAAGCTATTGACAGACTCCCAGAGTCTGGTCCTTTCCTGTGTTTCACGTTAGCATCCATATTCTGTTAGTTACCAAATTTACATTCCTGACCCTTGTCCTTCCTCTAAACTCCAATCACTCTGTCTTATCTAACATCTCCCAGAGTGTTTTCGCAGATATGTCAAATGTAGCATTTGCAAAGACCACTTCTCTTCCTACACTGAACCTGCTCTTCTCATTTTCTTTTCTATCTTGTGAGTGACACCATTATTATCCAATATCTCAAACCAAAATCTTAGAGTGCAGCTCTCTTTCTTATCCTCCCCATTCCATATATCCATAGTATGGCTTAAGTCTCCCTCAACTTTATTTTCAGAATCCATGCACTCATCTCTTTCTTCAAAGCTACATGCATGATTGAATTTAACTTTTCACTCTTCTACTGAGTATCATTTTCATGTCCTCAGAACTGCCTTCCAAGGGTACCTGGCTCTAAGTAACTCTACCTCATTAAACACAAAGTCCACGCAGTCATCGCCCCTCTTGCATGGCCCAGGCTCTCCATTGTTCTTCAACCACAGGGATGTTTGCTCTTTAGTGTGTGCTAGCGTGTGGCTGTTTTTGCCCTCTAGAATGTCAACTATAGAAAGAAAGTATCCAATCAATAAAAAAATGCTGAAGGAATCAGTAATAACAGCTGACTTCCAGAAAAATCTAAATGGGGGACTGGGGAACTAGCCGTCTACTTCCCTGGTAGGTCAATTACTTAAATATATATTAGAAAGTTTTTTAAACTCTGTATTATTAGTATTATTATTAAGTACAATAGAACAGTCTTTCAAAGTCAGAAAAAATCTGATATTATATACACTATACACATATGCAAAACCAGTATAAAAAACCTAAGTGACTTGTCAAATACAATACACTTGAACAATACCAGAATTCAAGCTTTCAAAGCCTTTATACTTAGTTACTATTTACCCAAAGGACTTATAGTCTCAAAAAGACTAAACATGCCTTTGTAAATTGATGAATATATTTGTAGGTAATATTAATTTTCCTGTGACTAAACATACTAGGTATTTTTATTTACTAGTATGAAACATTGCACATAATTTTATGTAGTGTATATATATATATATATACACATATATAAATGCATAAGCTATGCATATTATTATTAACCTAAAATTGGTTATATAAATTGTATAAATTAAGGGACAATTAATTCTTCAAGTGATATTTATGAAATAACTCATAAGATTATAAAAATAACAATGAGGAAATAATATTTAAATATTTTCTAGTCTTCCCAAAGGAGAAATAGCAGGAAAAAAAAGAATGGGATGCCATTATTTAAGTTACACATGATTTTATGACATCTGAAAAAAATAAATAAAATTGTATAAAGTAAATCAATAGGCCATTAACTCTGAAATAGTTTTGAAGCCGCGTGCATGCCAAAGCCTTAAGGCAGGCAGGACGCATTCAATAACAAAGGAGTATGAGATCCAAATCAGACGTACAGGAAGGCTGTTTCTTGCAAATGAGTTCTGGAAGTTATAACAGTGGACGTGATGATCTTTGTGAATCATGGCCCAAGTGCTGGTGCCACAGGAAAGAGTGCTGAGGAGGGTTGGCAGGGATTTGGCCAGTGTACAAGGAGCCATTGCCAACTGCCCCACACAGCACAGAACAGTCCTGAGTGTTACGCACTGAAATAAACTAAGCTCCGCCCCTCCAGTTTATAATGCTTTCATTGTAGCAACAGTGACATTGGCACAGAGTGGTTTCCTTTAAATAGATTTTTAATTGAAGGAAGAGTTTGTAGTAAATAGCTCACTCCTAAAACATTTGCCTCATAGTATTTGGTATGAATTATGCTTAGAAGTTGAACAAACAGAGAAGTTTCTACTGATGCGATTACAGATAAATACTTATAAAAAATTGGTACATGAATCCTAGTCAAGAAAGGTAGCAAACTGTCCCCTCTGTGACCATTTCTGAGGAAAACTGAGGCTATGGCTATGAGCCCAGTGAAAAACGTATCACGCGGCAGGATAAACTGAGAGGCATTGGCACCAGTTGACCAAAGCCATGAGCTGGCCTGTCGCACATCTTCACATCACCACAAAACCACTTGAGAAAATAGTTGTGTCAGCAGAGAGCTGCAGTGGAAGATGAGGGAAAATGTCTTTTTTTCTGACACAATGCTATTTTGTGAGCAAGCTCTCCAATGGAAAATGGCCCCAAGGCAAAATTGAGTGTCAGCTAAAACAGACACTAGAAGCATGATTTAAATTCAGTATGATGAAGCCCACCAAATATCAAAAGATTATATTGGACATTTCATCATGTAAGACTGACTAAGCTAATATGCAAACAGAAATATTGGAAAAATACAATGAAGTCTATGAAATATCAAGGCACAGCCATATGTGAATCCATGAAAGGGAAATTCTTACTTATCAGGCAGGAAGGTGAATCATAATGAGAAAAATTGGTGGGTGCCTAGACCCAGGGATCCATGGGAAATAATACAGGATAGAAATAACACATAAGCCCTCAATTTTCAAAGCTACATTTTAGTTCATATAGGAGGATGAGTTTTGGGTTGTGATCTACTGTCTGTAAAAGTGTGGGACTAGCAACTTGCATCAGCATTGGGGTATCCATGAAAGCATGTTATTGAAATGGCAGTTGTAAAAGTTTTGGAAACCATTCCTAAAAGGCATTGCGTGCCCTTCCATGATAGCTAATGTTAGAACTTAGATGTGATGGTTTGGGGACCAGTGTAGTCATAATATTATGAACTTCCTTGAACACAAAAGGTGGTAATACAGTAGCAGAACCAACAGGCAGAAGAAGTCAGTTTCCCTAGTTATATGGTAGAGCACCCAAATTAGCTCTACATTGCCACTTCTAGACCTTTCTTTGCTCTGAGAATAAACAGCAATATGTCTACGTCCTTGAGTTCAAATTTTTGCTAATATAAACCAAAAATAATTAAAACAACTGCTGAGTAAACCAATTCTGAATTTAAAAAAATCAATGTCAAATCATAATCAAAGAAGAGACTACAGCTTTCCAGAGGTCACCCCAGAACCATTTATGGACTGATTGATTCTAGTTGCTCTCGTTTGAAAGTCAAATGTATCTATTTCAATGCAAACTATTTCAAACAATACTTGATCAATTCTGTTATCCCAAATGTTCAAGATAAGATTAGATTTATTTTTCCTAACTTGTGAAAAGGTACTTTAGTTACAGATAGAAGCTTTGGAGGTAGACATAGATATTTAGAAAAATGAAACTGTAAGAGGAGCTATGAAAGATTATCTTTAAATCATGACAGCTGTAAAAGTCATCTCGTTCCCATTTTAGAAAAAGTATTTTAAGCATCAAAAGCAACACACACACACACAAAATGGTTAGAAGGAAATAATGACATAATGATAGATGATGCCTAAAAAAGTATTCAATAATTTTAGCAGAATTCACTTTCATCTTATTGCTAATTATATAATGAAGTGGAAAATCCAAATGATGAGTCTTGTGATTTCTGTCACAGACTGTAAATTTTCTAAAATTCTGAGAGTAAAACTAAAAACTATTTGCTCCACATTTCTCAGTATGAATCAGATGACCTTTATTTCTCCTTGGAAAGAAATGTATGTCAGCAGATGTGAGGAACTAGATCATTTGTGTTAAACAATATCTGAACCTAAATTCCTGGAGTTTAATCCTACAAAATTACTATTATTTAGCATTTTGACTTTCATCCTGTAATGGTTAATTTGAATTGTCAACCTGGTTGGATTAAGAGATGCCAATGATTAAGATAAGTGTGGGTGTGTCAGTGAGGGTGTGTCTATGAATGATTGGCATGTGGGAGAGTCAACTGAAATGGAGACACTCCCTAAGTGGAGTGTCAATAGACAGCATTGACCAATAGGATGATGGAGTGGATGGAATAAAAGTTGGAAGAATAAGTAAGCAGCACCAGATGCAAGCTGGATTCTTCTTGAGAAGTTTCCTGATTGCTACTGTGATCATCTGAGGATATCCAACTCTCCCTTCTACACTCTTCTGAAGCAGATTCTCCAGAAGCCTTTGATCTCAGACTAAGGTAGTACCAGTGATCCCTCTTGTTCTGGGCCAGCCTCTTGGACTGCACGGGTACTGGTTCTTCCAGCTCTCCAGCCAGCGGACGGCTATTGTGGACTATCCAGCTCCTGGTTGTGCAAGCCAACCTAGTAAGTCCCTCTTTTATAATTATACTTCCTGTTGATTCTGTTCCTCGGGAGAACCCTGACTCAAACACATCCATTCTTTCATTCATTCCTTATTTTTGTAGAGCCTACTATGTGCTATTCAGTCTACCACATACCTGGTGTGAAGACAGCCACTGAATGAAGTCTGTAAGTCCCTAGAAGTGGATCTGATGATGGAGACACACACACACACACACACACACACACAAAACCATATGCTGTAAATTGTGTTGTTTTCTAGGCAAATTGTTCTTTAGGTACATCTCAGACCTTTTGAACATGGCTACTATTTTGGCTTGCCTACATAACCAAGCTAGAAGTGCAATTAAATGTTCCTGAATAGGCATTTTAGTTAGTTAAAATGAGATTTCTGATAAATGAAGTTTTACTATATTGTAGAGAAAGTTCAGAGTGCTGAATAGGAAAACCCTAGGGATAGCTTCTAATTTTTTCATTGTAGAATCAATAAAATTAAGAACAATTAAAATAAATGACTTTTCAATAGACCAGTCAGTAAAACAAACTAGAACTGGATCCAAGACTCCTGAGTGCTCTGGCCAGGCTTCTTGGTGTGTGGCAGATGGTCAACCCAGACCTCTTGATAGGCCAGGCCTACTGCCTGCTTTCTCCCAATAAAGGCTTAGCTAACAAACTAATGGGAGAATACTGTTTTCTTCAGGAAAGAAAGAAGATCACACCTCTATATTCTATTCTCAGATGTCTACTTATCATTCTATAGGCATGTGTTAAAGGCAAAGAAAACTTGGAACAAAATTGGATTATGTGCTTGTAAGACTTAAAATCTGGAATTCAAAAAGCCAATGATTCGTACTAGAAGAACATATGACCAATGTCCTATCCCAAAAGAATTTCAGAAAGATAGTCAATTATTTAAGAACAATATAATTTCATAATTTATCACTCAATATTTACTCTGAAAAAGAGTATTGAAATGAATTACTAAAAGCAACATGAAAAACTAAACTTAAAAAGTACAAACATTTACATTATAAGGAATATAATATGTATTGTTTTAAGTTGTGCCTCGTGGGTCTGCTCGACGAGTTGGGGTGCCGAGAGATGAAGGATGAAGTGGGATCTCATGGGACAAGGTTTTGGGGTGATGGTCCACGGAGTCACTCCACCCAGACTCCAGGGTAGGTAAACTGTTCTGCCAGAGTGAGACGCAGAAACACCATTTATTCCAGAAAGTACAGAAGCTTATATAGGGTCCTTGGACCAATCATGGCCCCGAGGTTACAAACAATGAGGTAGCTCTGCAGGCATCATCAGCATAGAATGGGGAAAGAGGGAGGGGAAGGGTTGAGGGTCAGAAAGTGCTCCTACAAATATATATGGCACTAGTTTTAGGGAATTGAAACTTTACTTCAGTGGATTTTTAAAAACGGAAAATTATTCAGAAATTCAAAATGCTAAACACTTTTACCCTTTTGCTCTTAGTATGGTAATCCTTTGAGAAAATGAATAAACTTGTGATCATTCAGAATATATATCAAATATTGAATTTGGAAGGGGCCTTGAATTCATTTCATAAACTTGAAGATAGAGCATCAAAAATAATTTTGAGCGACTGGCAATAAATCTCCACGGTAGAGAGCTTGCCTTGTATGCTTGAGACCCTGGGTTCAGGACAATGCAGTGAAAAGTAATAAAAAGATAAGAGAAAGGAAAAATCATTTCTGAAAAAAATGAAAAGGTCACAGAAACCCATACATGAATTTGACGTCACAAAGAAAACAAAGCAATCAACATACATGAAGAACCTTCCTGGAGAGCCACACATTTGAGGGCAAGTTCAGGAATGTTGGTGGGCCACAGAAACAGGATATTCGGTACAAATCTTAGCCTCCTTCCTCCACAACAGATGAAAATCACTGAGAGTCCCAAGTGAGAAATGGCTCCAGTTAGGATTCCACTGTGCCAATCAAGGAAGCATGGCGGAGGTGAATGGAAAGCAGGTGAAATAACCATGCACAAGCATCCCTCTGGTGTGTGGCATCAGAAGAAAGGAAAAGGTTGCTTGTAGAAGGGGGAGAGAGCGGGTAAAAACAGGCAAGTGAAAACAAAATGAGATGTTCACCTCAAAGGCAACGGGAATTGTGTTTCCAGTCAATTTGGATATACTTCTGACCAAAGAGGGGCCCCAGGACAGGAGCATTAAGGCACCTACTAACAAAAGGCAAGCCAGGGGTTTTCAGGACCTAGGTCAGCTGACCAGACAAGCACACACCTCTGAATCCAACCAACCTAAACTAAACGTTGAGGTGAAACAAGGACAAAACCCAAAAAGCTCCTACCCTTGGGGAGTGCAGAACTCATCTCTTGGGGGAGAATGGTGATAATGGTAATGTGAAGGTGATCGTGAAGACCGACCCCATTTTTGTTTGCTAGACATGGTTGAACTGTTTTCCATGTGTTTGTTCATTCATTGTTCTCCTCAACATGCTGAAGCCAGGAGTTTTAATGTCTGCATTTCCTAATTGAGATAACGGAAACAGGAAGAGGTGAAGTCTCCTGGGGCAGGTCAGGAAGAGCCGGTCAGTGGAGAAGGCAGCATTCAAGCAGGGCATTACAGAGAAAGTGGACAACAACAAATTGTTTTCTGATAATAGTATGCACGCTCTGTCCTCTGTGATGGGGGATCCTGGTGAATCCTGGAACACAGTGGCACCACCCAGCTAGAGCTTGTGGGGGTACCATTCCCTCCTCTGGGAAACCTCCCCAGCTCATTTCTTCCCTTCCCATTCCTGTCCAGCTCTGTTCTTGCCCCAATCTTCCCTCCTCCAGGAGGCCCACCAAAGACCCATTTCACAATGCCATCTCCTCTCTCCACTCTAACCCACCCCCCAGCTTCTTCCAGCCCTACACTACCCTGCAATTTTCCCTTTAGCATCTGTCAACATTCAACACACTTCAAAATTTATGTGTGTACTTTGTTTCATTTTCTTTTCTTTTTCTTTTTGGTACTGGAAATTGAACTCAGGGGCACTGGACCACTGAGCCACATCCCCAGCCGTATTTTGTGTTTTATGTAGACACAGGGTCTTACTGAGCTGCTTAGCATCTCACCATTGCTGAGGCTGGCTTTGAACTCCCAAATCTCCTGTCTCAGCGTCCCTAAGTGCTGGGATTACAGGTTTGCGCCACTGCGCCTGGCTTCATTTTCTCTTTTGTGTTAGAATGTAAACTTTAGGAGGCCAGGGATATTAAAATCTTCTGTTCATCCAGATATAGAACTATGCCTGGCAATCAGCACTCAAAATATTAATGTAGTGAAAAAATAGACAAATGGAAAATAAGTGAAACAGGAAGGGAACTGTGACAATATCCATGACTGAAAAAGCACTAATAAATGAATGCAAAAGGAGCTTAGTTTATGTGGAATTAAAGGCAAATTTTCCTGGAGCCTCAGTACTTATGTATTTTCCGTCAGTAAAATGTTACAAGATATAGAGAAATAATGAGCCAGAAGAAAATAAAAAGACCTATGAGCTATATTAATATTATGGCACTTGCTACTGACTCTCTTAGCATTTGTATCAGGTTTGTGTGTATATGTGCACATTCACACAAGCCACAGTACTGTGTCTGGTAAAGAATGTGGAAGTTTTTGCATGTGAACTTATGTTAGAGCAGATTGGCAATATCCATCAACTTTAAATGAGCATATCTTTCAATTCAGAAGTCTCAATATCAAAAGAGAATGATTGCACAAGTACTTAAAGGTATTTTAAAAAGTTATTATTTGTACTCCTTTAAAAAATAATAAAATATTGAGAAACTGCCTAAAATTTCATAATTTACTTAGTGGTTGACTGTATGGTGCATTCAAGCAAAAAAACTATTACTGTTACTTAGAAAACCCATATATATATATATATGTATACATATATATTTGCATTAATGTAGAACTACATTGTGTACTATTAATTAGAATAAAGTGTA
Organism: Geosciurus inauris; assembly: GCA_004024805.1. Taxonomy (NCBI): domain Eukaryota; kingdom Metazoa; phylum Chordata; class Mammalia; order Rodentia; family Sciuridae; genus Geosciurus; species Geosciurus inauris. The sequence continues at coordinate 593,656 of PVHX01000018.1, forward strand.
TTCCCCAAAATATCACACATATGATTCTATGCATATAAATCATACAGGTGCATATGTGTGTGGGTATGTGTTGGCAAGTGTGCCTCTGGAGACCTAGAAAGAGACTGGAAAGGTAACTGACATTTTTTTTCTGACACTTGGCCTCTTGGGATGACATTTATTCTTCTACTTTGAAATTAGGTTATATTATTTACCATAGTTATTAAAAAATTGAGGCAAAAGCCTGATTATAGGACTGGGAGAGGGAGAGAAGTTAAGACATAAGGGAAAGGGTGGAGGTGGTAAGGAGCTGCATTAGCTCCTGGGTAAAACCCAGCGAGCTACTATTAGACACCTCAATTGGACTTTATGGTTAACAAAATGCCTGCAAAAATTATCTTAAGTGAAGAAAATGCACTAGCAAGACAACTTTTACTATAATTTTATCATTAATTGAAATTAGAATGATACAGTAAATCCATTATTTACAGTATTAAATTTCTGTATGTGATTAACATATTAATTGTGGAATCTTACATGTAATTTTTTAAAAATCATTTACAACTTTATAAGGATTCATAGGTATAAAAATATTCATAGATTTCTTTTCACTTTGTGATAAATCTCTGAAAAAAATCTTTATCTTTAAAATGACTTTCTTAATTATTTTAAGCATCGAGAAACAAGGGATTTCTATTTTTCTTTTACCTCATGTTTTCAGGAGGAAAAACATTGATCATAACTTGACCTCAGATTCTTGGGTTGAAGAATCAGAAGCAACATGAAGATAAAAATTATTTTGACAATGAAGGACTAAGAATTACATTTGTCAGTATACAGGTTTATGGTGAATCATTTCCCAAAAGAAAAAGAAGTTATTAAAATGAAGTAGCATTGATTTTCTCAATTATTTTAAATATCAATTAATTAAAATCAATGTGGAAAAAGGGTATGTGAAGAGAACAGATACCTGTTGAGTGCCTATCAGGTTATTCTAGGTTCATTATTCCACATATTCTTGCCACTCCCACATGGCCTGTTCTATTTGGAGAAAAAATATCAACTCAGAGTCATAAGAAAGGTAGGGAAGGGGTGAAACAGGCCTCTTAGAAAGCCATTCTGTCTGGGTGGCTCTTGAGCTCAGGTGGAGAGATGAGGCGAAGACCTCTTCACAGAATTAGGAAGATCCAGACACAACCACAAAGAGAAGCCAGAAAGGGGGGAGGGTTGGAGACTCAGGATTGGTACCACTGGGGAGGAGGCCACAGAGAGAGGCATCAGAGGAAGAGCTGGCCAGGTAGCACAGGGTAAAGTTCTGACTCTACTCTGAGGCATCGCGAGACCATTAGGGGGTTTTATGCAAAAGGATGATCAACTTGACTTGTATTCACCAAGAGGCTTCTAGCATCCATACAGAGAATGGAGTCTGGGGCTGAAGCAGCGGGTGACACAGGGGCATCGGAGTCTGATGTAACTAGGGAGGAAGACTGTGGGGTAGTGCTGAAATGGACAGAGGCTGACAACCGAAAGAACTCTTGCAGTAAATACATATGGGAACAAGAAACTAAGAAAATATGAGTTTACAGAATGCCCTTCATATGTGTATGATGACATCACTCAAGTCTTGCTGCTACTAAACAACTGTCCAGAGCCACAGAGGCAACTGTTGGTGTCATAGATGCTTGAGAAAGTGAAAGGGAAAACAGAACGAAACAAAAAGAACAGACCCATTCACTTTTAGTTCCCTTTCAAAGCATTCTGTAAAACAGTTCAGGAGTCTGAGGGTCAAAGTCAGACCCCAATGCTACAGCTAAACTCAGCCTGGACAACACCCCCTTCCATCCACTGGAGTCCCACCTTTGGAAGGTCCTCTGCTGAATGGTATCCATCTGCTCTCTCCTGATGACTACAAGGATCATGTTTGAAAAAGGTTTCCCTTCCCCACTTTTGCCCAGATCTAAAGAACTGCAAAATTAGTTTATGTCCCTTCTATTGCTGAAATTCATTTCATTTGTCACAATTTGAACAGAATCAAAGAAAAATGTGGTCATTTATTTCAATGAAGCCATTGAGTGTCAATTGCTCACAGTTACCTGTGATGAGAGTCAATTGTCACAAGTCCAGGGTCAGTCCTACACACACTCACACCAGTCACAGAAAGAAGAGCGACGCTAACAGAAGAACGAAGTGCAAGGTTGGATCTCAAGTTATGACCCCAAAATGTCATAAACATAGTACTTGATTTGTTTTTATGATATTCTGGGTTCCTCTCCTCAATGTGTATACAGTTTAATTGTGATGGAAATTTTACCATGGTTAAGAAATGTCAGTCATTGTGGTATCATCACATCATCCCACGGTCACACTTTGCACAAAAGTATTTTCATTGGACTTCATATTTTAGAGAACTGAGGCATTGCTAACAACACATTTTCAGTTTATGTATTTGCTAAGGCTCCATTTCTTTAATGGAAAAACTTTGTGAACTTACAAGCAGGTTTTTTTTTTTTAATTTTAATTTTAATTTATTTTTCTCAAAAGTTGCATTTAAATACATGTTATCAAACATAACAGAAAAAAAACAAATTTTCAGAAGCTGTACACACTATTCACTGAAAATATTTGTTGAGGCAAATAGAAAAAAAAATTATTACAATCATAATTTTTCTAACTTTGCACAAAATTATAAGCAGATTA